>JADRCD010111470.1:0-10201 GCA_019843815.1 Montemys delectorum
ATATTAACAGAATACTAACATGAGTTAGCATTTGCTAAACATTTGATGAAATTATGGGCTCAGCAGTAAATTCACTAAATAAGGCCAAGGCAAACATACACATGGAGAAACTTTAAAAAACAACAACAACAACAAAAAAAAAAAGAACAGAGCCTTTGCTGCCTCCAGTAAGCTCTTTCTTCTACATGGCAATATATTTCTCTCTCATCTGCCATGTAACTGTGTGGATAGAAACAGTGGTCCATATTTCTAGTATTGATTTCTAGACATCTACACTCCTACTATCGCCACACACATAGACAGAAATCCTCAGATACTCAAATCTGAGAGTATGTGGTATTTGACAGAGCCTATAGAGTCTAACTCATCTCTAGGGAACATACGATGCCAAATGCAACATAAAACCATATAAAATGAATGGTTTAAGAAATTGTGACAAGGAATGATGTACACTCATTGCAGTATATAAAACTATTTTCTCAAATACATGCAATCCATACTTAGTTTAATTAAATGGTCAAATAAGGAGTACTAGGATGTATAAATGTATATATGAGTTATTGGAGCAGCATAGTTTTCTCACAGTCTTGTATTACTTGATAAAATGCAAATAACTTGATAGAACTATTACTTTCCAGCTAACATGAACAGATTAGCAAGGGGACATCAGTGCAAACCTCAGAGGAAGGATAAAAACCCACTTGCAGGATCGCTCTTGGGTATGCTGTCAGTACTGAATCTTGTCAAATGTGGGAACTTAATATGAACCTGGAGAATCTTCAGTCAGCCTGTATGGCTGATCACAGATGTCTCAGGCAGAAGACCTCAACAGCAGACACTGTGTTCTGAGTCGCACCACACAGGAGGCCTGAGCAGAGCCTTACTGAGTCCTTCCTCCTACCCTTCTGACACTCCTCTGCAAATGTCCCCACTTTATAAGCAAAGGGGAGGGGAGGGAGTCTGGATTTCCCTCTGAAGTAACCTCCCGCTAGGTGCTATTGAAAAGGCCAAATGAGGCTTGGTGGAGCATACCTTATATCCTAGCACTGCCAGGCCGAGCCTGACCAGCCTTGCCTACTAAGACAATTGCAGGACTGCCAGGGTTCTGTTAAACAGAGAAAAAAAGTCTCAAAAACAAAAGAAAACAAAACAAAGAGACAGCTTTATAGCCAGGTGGGGTGGCACATTCCTTCAATCCCAGCACTGTGGAGGCAGAGGCAGGAGGATCTCAGAGCCTGGTCCACATGGTGAGTTTCAGGACAGTTAGGGCTACACAAAGAAACTGGGGCAGGGAGTTGGGGTAAAAGGCCAAGAGGAAGCCAATCACATCTTCTATCCGGAGCTTCCTCATGAAGCAGTTCTGCAAGTGTTGGCTATGGTGACCCTGGAGAGCCGGTAAGCAACTGAGGACGTTTACTGCATTAATCTCATTTCCTTCCCTCCCCACTGTGTCCATGTGAGTAACTGTCAGGAAATGGTGAGCAAAGAAGGAGGTGGAGGGAAGAGAAGGAAGTGGGGAAAGAGGAGGAGGAGAAGGTAGGAAGGAAGGAAGAAAAGGGAGGGGCAGGAAGAAGAGGAGGAAGAGGTAGAGGGGCTAGAGAAGGAGGAGTTGAAAGACAAGGAGGAGAAAGAGGAAGAGAGCAAAGTATCCAATGTTTAGACAAGACTGTGAGGATTTAACTTAATAGCAAGATCATCTGTTTCATTTACAGGAGGAACAAAAGCATGTGAATTAATAGAACAGCAGGATCCAGGCCACTGCACTGAAGGTTCAAGTGGATTTATATCCCTGTCCCCTCCATATCTAACCAAACAATGCTTGGCATAGTTTTAGAATTAATATTAAGAGTCTGTACAAAACACCTGTATGTACAATCCAAATTTTCAGAGCATGACATTATTAAATATTACTGGGGAAACTATACAAAAGGGGCCACATACTTTGTTATTCTGTTGCTATTGAGGGTATGAATAGACAGAGCCATCGTGATTGGAAGTGGGTGAGGAGTTGCCAGCAGCTGTGGAAGGCAGCGAGAATGAGAACTGACTGCTGATAGGCACAGGGTTTCTTTCTTTCCTTCGGGAGTTAGAAAATATTATGGGATCAGATAGTGGTCAAGACTGCATAATTTGTGAACATGCCTGTACAAAATGTTTGTCGTGAACTTTAAGTGTTATGTGTTCTGGTGTACAAAGTAAATCTCAACTTTATAACAGAAAATTTTCAATGTTTCACTATTTGTGTTCATGGACTTCTTGAGTAGAGTCACACTAATGCTTAACCTTTAATGATTTTGTAATAATGTATTTTAGCAATTTACATACCTGACTAGTAACTTACAACCCCCATGCTTCATGAAATTTTGACCATTTTAAATATCATGAAATCAACATTTAACTTTGAGGAAACTGCTAAAAGTCAAAGAAAATAAGTGAAACCAAGGCTAGCAAGATACTACACATCAACAATGATGGACAGTACACTAAGCCTGGAAATAGGCAAAACTGGTTGTGAAATTAGGAGAGAGAAGCCAAGGTCATCCGCCCAGCTTCCTGCTCAACCTCTAACTCTCTGTACTCAATGTACCCATCTGACTGCTCATGGCCAGCCACAGAAGCAGCATTCATAAACCACTGAAACTTGAGATCATTCATTTCACCCAACAGATAGATAATAAGGAGGCCAAATGGTAGCAGAAACTTCGGTGCACTTATGTAGCTCATCGTGGTAAAATTCTAAAGCCAATTAAGATCCAGCAATTAAGAAGTACAAAGCAATCCAATTGAATATTTGAACTATTTCATGGTAGTTGAATACCAATGATGTGGGAATGGGAAGTGAGAATATAAAATGTACTTTGATTATAGTAAACAAAATAACGGGAGCTTGAAGCCATGAGGAAATATTCATATTAATAGGTTCCAATTGAGGCATGAACAGTCTACTATTCTGTGCATTTGACATTGTTTATAGTATAATATCTCTCAAAATAAAGAAGACAGGAACTACCAAAATAAATAATATTCTATACAAAGCAGATTACTTCATCAATTAAAATATCAATTCAAATGTTGAGGAGAAAAGTCAGTTTAAACAAATATGGTTTCATTCCTGTTGTTCCTAAAGTTTCTATGGACATTTGAAACCAGAAAGGTCTTCTTAGAACACAGACACAGGGAAGTGGGGATAGACTCTAAACACTAAGTGTTCTATGCTGGACAATACTGGGAATTCCTTGTGCCCCAACAAACCTTGATGGCTGATAACTTCCCAGCGTTCTCAGCAGTGAAGTCACACAGAGCCTCCAACACACTATATTACTGTTCTGACTCAATGGTAGAATGCCTGAAGTGTTCTAAATGCTTGAAGAAAATGTTACTTGTACAACATGCTTGGTGCTGGAAGATGAGACTTTTTCATGGGCATGCTTTAATAATTGAAGCTCTCTCACAATTGTTATTATTAAAGATAAAAAAATGGTATATAATGCCATGACTTCAAATTTTCTATATTCCCATAATAATTACCACATAAGGTTCATCAGTAGATGCTACAGCTTGGATATGATAAGCTCCCCCAAAGCACATATGTTAAGGGTTTAGTCCCCAGGCTATAGACTATTTTGAGATGTAGGAACTTTCCAAAGGTAGAATGTAATAGGTTGTCCCTAATTAGGTTGTTGATCACAGGGAACTGTACCATCCCAGAATCTTCACTGTCTTTGCTGCCTGGTATGACATGTAAGTGGCTTTGCTGTGCTACATGATGTCTACTGTTTCTGAACAGTTCTCCCGCCAGACTCTAAAAACAATGTGCCCATCTGACCACGGCTTAGTGACCCTAGATCACTGTGGGCTAGAATAAATCTTCTGTTGTTAAAAATAATTCTCATGTGTCTCATCACACCTAATTAAAACTCACAATGAGTTAATAACATCCAAACAGCCCCCCAAAACAATCTTTTCCCTGACCATGTCCTAAAATGCTAAGTATAGACATCTCTTTTCAACAAAAATTCCCTTCCTCCCTCATTCTTCAATCAGATGCCCATCACTAAGCCTGCTATGGTGTTAGCAGACCCTTGGGGAACAGTCACACTGCTACAGCTTTTCTGCTCCTGCTGCTGGTTTGGAGATGTAGGAATTTGTGTAAGAATAATTGTGCACCAAGCCAGCACATACCTGCCCCTGCCTTGCAACAATCAAGGCTTGATGAGGGAAATTCTAAAATGAGAGTGGATAAATGGAAGTGCATGCATCCCTAGCTGCTGAATCCAGTGGCTAGAAGAGATTTAAAATCAAATGTGAGCTTACAGAGAAGTAACAGGCTACAGCATTGAACCCCACTTGAGACAGTACAACTGGAACTGGACTCACTTGAAATAATCAAAAACCTGAGAAAATACTGAAATGACGGTTTTCAAGATACAAGATATGAAGCATCAAAGAACAGTGGACACTGAGGATACAAAGAGGTAGAAAGGAGCCCTGCTACTGCACCATCAAAGTCATGGCAAGCCACTTAGGCAGAGGTGAGTCTCTGAGTTGGCACATGAAGCTCAGAGTCCAAACAGACCAAGGCTACAAGAGTTCATAGAGCCCACTCTCCAGAGCAACTCTTGAGATCTAAGAAGGATCCCTCTTAGAGAATCAGACCCTGTTTATGAGGAGACTACTGAAAACCAGTGAAGACCACACAATGGCATCCAGTGTGCCCACATGACAGGGAATACCCACTGTTCCTAACAACTAGGGTGACTTGAATCCAGAAGTGCCGAAGCACAGATATTTGCCCAGCAAAGCTAAAAGACAGAATTCAAAGACTCCAATTGCTTCTGATGAACTCAACTATATTACAGAATGTATTCAAGAGTATTTACAAGAATATAAAAATAGCAACTGTCAACAAGAAAAATTCACAGCATCTGGGGAAAAAAACCCTTGAAGACATGCTTGAGCATAATAAACACAGTGAGGTGAATAATCAGCCAATCAGACTGAAACAATGACCCAAAACTGAGAAACAAAAGCAGGGTCAATACAAACGCTAGAAGAGGAAGCAAGGCTATTGAAGGATAGTTATCCACTTCACATAAGCTATCTCAGTGGAGAGCAATCAATTAAAGTTCATTCTTAGCTTTAGAGTACCAATAACAAAGAACAGAGAGTGACCAGAAGGGTATCAGAGAGAAACCAAAAAAGGACAGCAGCCACAAAGCACCTCCTGGAATCATAGTCATCCCAGGCACCAGATGATCTGGCGAGCTGCTCTGGAGCAGTCACAAACACAAGGTGCACTGAAAGCATTCCCCAGGCCACAAAGATAGCAAATGTTATTAACACAAAGGCTCAAACACAACCATGACTGTAAACTGGCTGTAAGATACAGAGCAACACTTCCCAAGCAGGTACGGCCTTAGTTACAGAAATCATTTCCACCTCTGATAGTCTGTGTGTGACCAAGGCTTCAACTTCCTTGGAGTATGGAAAATAAGCTAAAACTCCATAGCTAAATATAGAACAAGTTGTGAAATTCCAAAATGGTAACAGCAGCCTGCAGGTCACACAGACACCCGTGGATAAAAGAGAAAAATCCAACTAGCTAAGAGGATTTAGGGAGAACCTCTCACCAGTAATAGATCAAGATTTCCTAGCTAAGACTCATCAGAGCATAATGCCAAAGAGAAAAATAAGGGCAGAAGATCCAAATAGGGACATCCGAGTTTGCCTCCTTGGGACAGATTTCTGAGTTAATAGGTCATTAAAATATTAACAAGCGGCCAGAAAAGCAAAGATAAGAACTTGTAAAGGCTAGAGAATTAATTCTGAACATTATATTACCAGACAGCAAATGCCAAAAAATGTGCAAGAATTCCAAGTAAATAAGAGAGAAAGGATGTAGGTGTGTGTGTGTGTGTGTGTGTGTGTGTGTGTGTGTGTGTGTGCGTGCGTGCAGTTTGTATGCATATATGTGTATGTACCACATGTGTAGCATCAGTATACCAGAGAGAAGAGTTAAGGGGACAAAAAAAATACATATTTGAGGAAGAAAGCATTTAATACTCACAAGTTAAATAAAGTGCTTTATTTTCACATTTTTTTATTTGCTTGAGGATTTTGTGATTATCTGAGACAGTGTCTCACAGTAAGCCCTGATTGGCCTGGAACTAGGTAAGAAACTCAGGCAGGCTCCAAACTTGCCAGAATCCCTTTTACCTCTGCCTCCTTGCTAGGATTAGTAGGAAGCACCACCTCTCTGACTGAGTAATGTTTGTTAAACATTTACTTAGTTTCATTTATATGTATGTGTATGTTAGCATGTACACCACATGTGTGCAGGTGCCAGTAGAGGACAGAAGGCAACAGACAACCATAGAGCTAGAGTTACAGTAGTGAACTAGCCTGACATGGGTGATAGTAAGCAACATGGTATCCTCTGGAAGAGCAGCAAGAGTCCTTAACTGATGAATCATCCCTCCTTCCCCTACATTCAATAATTTTAAGGAATTCCAAGAAACAAATGATGAGATTCAACACACGCAAACTGTTTGTCTTAGTTTGGGTTTTATTGTTGTGAAAGGACACAATGACCATGGCAACACTTTATTTTTATTCTTCTTTTTTATTAGATGTTTTCTTTATTTACAATATCTCCTTTGCCAGGTTCTCCTCCCCGCCCCCCCCAAAAAAAGAAAAAATAAAATAAAATAAAATAAGCAAAACCTAAAACAAACCCCTGTTCCCTCGCCCCTCCTCCTGCTCACCACACCACCCCCTCCTGCTTACTGGCCCTGGCATTTCCCTACACTGGGGCATAGAACCTTCACAGGGCAAGGGCCTCTCCTCCCATTGATGACCGACTAGGCCATCCTCTGCTATACATATGCAGCTGGAGCCATGAGTCCCACCATGTGTACTCTTTGGTTGGAGTTTTAGCCCCTGGGAGCTCTGAGCTTACTAGTTAACTCATATTGTTGTTTGTTCTAAGGGGCTGCAAACTCTTCAGCTCCCTGGGTCCTTTCTCTAGCTCCTTCATTGGGGACCCTGTACTCAGTCCAATGGATGGCTGTAAGCCTCTACTTCTGTATTAGTTGGGTAGTGTCAGAACCTCTCAGGAGACAGCTATATCAGGCTCCTGTCAGCCAGCACTTGCTGATGTCCACAATAGTGTGGATGATTGAATATGGGAAGGATTCCCAGGTGGAGCAGTCTCTGAATTGTCCTTCCTTTAGTCTCTGCTCCATAGTAACTCTCTAGAACTCCTTCATGGTTATTTTCTTCCCACTTTTAAGAAGGAATGAAGTATCCACACTTTGGTCTTCTTTCTTCTTGAGTTTCTTATGGTTTGCGGTTTGTACTTTGTGTATTCTGAACATCTAGGCTAATATCCACTTATCAGAGAATGCATACCATGTCTGTTCTTTCGTGATTGGGTTACCTGGTTCATCCATTTCCCCAAGAATTTCATAAATTCATTGTTTTTAATAGCTGAGGAGTACTTCATTGTGTAGATGTACCACATTTTCTGTATCCATTCCTCTGTTGAGGGACATCTGGGTTATTTCAAGTTTCTGGCTATTATAAATAAGGCTGCTATGAACATGGTGGAGCATATGTCCTTATTACATGTTGGAGCATCTTCTGAGTATATGCCCAGGAGTGGTATAGCTGGGTCCTCTGGTTGTACTATGTCCAATTTCCAGAGGAACCACCAAACTGATTTCCAGATAGTTGTACCAGCTTGCAATTCCACCAACAATGAAGGAGTGTTCCTCTTTGTCCACAATCTCACCAGCATCTGCTGTCACCTGAGTTTTTTATCCATCCTAGCCATTCTGACTGGTGTGAGGTAGAATCTCAGGGTTGTTTTGATTTACATTTCCCTGATGACTAAGGATGTTGAACATTTCTTTAGGTGCTTCTCAGCCATTTGATGTTCTTCAGTTGAGAATTCCTTGTTTAGCTCTGTACCTCATTTTTTAATAAGGTTATTTGTTTCTCTGGAGTCTAACTTCTTGAGTTCTTTGTATATATTGGATATTAGCCCTCTATCGGATATAAGATTGTAAAGATCTTTTTCCAATTTGTTGGTTGCCGTTTTGTCCTATTGACAGTGTCTTTTGCCTTACAGAAGCTTTGGTATCTCTTATAAAGGACATTTAACTGGAGCTGGCATCATGAAGACAGACATAGTGCTAGAGGAGCCAAAAATTCTACATCTTGATGTGAAGGACACCAGGAAGAGGTTTTTTTCCACACTGGGTAGAGTTTAAGCAGAGGACCTCAAATCCCAACCCCACAGTGACACACTTTCTCCAACAAGGCCATACATACTCCAACAAGGCGACACCACCTAGTAGAGCCACTTGCCATAGGCCAAGCATATTCAAACCACCACACTGTTGAAACTCAAACATAACAAAAGCTTTTGAAAGAAGCAAAAGAAGTAGCCCAAGACAAGAAAATTCAGTTAGATTATGACAACAGAGATTCAACAGAAAGTAAATGATGGTAAAGCTGAAAGAAAGACTACTAGATAAACCAAAGCTTAGAGAATTGCTTTCAAAGGACATACCTGTCCCAGGAAAGCAAAGGGCACTTTTCAAGCTGAAAGGCAAGAAGCCAAACAGTAATTAAAATCAAAACCACATGATTTAATGGGGTAATGGCTATAGATGCTTCTTTTTCTAGAGGTGGGACTAATGATTGAACCAAGATCTTGCACATACGTAGAACATGCTCTCCAACTGAGCTACTCTAGCCTTTGACTTCTTACTAATTTGAAATCAACTGCATAAGATGTATGTGTATTAGAACTAATAATGTTTAAGAACAATATAATATATTTAGATAAAATAATTAAAAATAATGAAAGATATATAATATATATATCAACACAGTCCAAGGGAGATATGGGGGAGCTGGGCTCCAGTGGAAGAGAAGTGACCTGTGTGTTAGCTTTAATATCCAAGAATACAATACAAGACTCTAAAAATAAACATTAAAAATAAACATTTCGGACATTCTAAGGCAGGAGCAGCTGGGAGGCATAGGCCTACGGAATTGCAGGGGAATCACAGGGCAGCAGGGACAGGATCCGATCAGCCTCCTAGTGACATAGCAGGATCAGTGACCATATCTGCCCCTTCCCTGCTAGTGGAGTGCCAGCCTCCAGGGTGTGCTTCAGCTCAGAGACTCAGGGACTTTCTAAGGCAGGAGCAGCTGGGAGGCACAAGCCTCAGGAATTGCAGGGGAATCACAGGGCAGCAGAGACAGGACAAGCTCTAGTCAGAGACACCAAGAACATCTAACACCAGAGATCAAGAGATGGTGAAAGGCAAATGCAAGAATCCTACCAACAGAAACCAAGACTGCTTGGCTTCATCAGAACCTAGTACTCTCACTGTAGCAAGCCCAAGATATTCCAAAACACCAGAAAAGCAAGATTTGGATCTAAAATCATATCTCAAAATGATGATAGAGGAACTTAAGAAGGACATGAATAACTGAATAACTCCTTTAAAGAAATACAGGAAAACACAGGTAAAGAGGTACAAAGAGGAAACAAAAAAATCCCATAAAGAATTACAGGAGATCACAAGTAAACAAGTAGAAGCACTTAAAGAGCAAACTCAAAAATCCCTTAAGGAATTCCAGGAAAACACAAACAAACAGGTGAAGGAACTGAGTAAAACCATTCAAGACCTAAAAATAGAAGTAGAAACAATAAAGAAATCACAAAAAGAGACAACCCTGGAGCTAGAAATCTTAGGAAAAAAGTCAGGAAACATAGATGCAAGCATCACCAACAGAATACAAGAGATAGAAGAAAGAATCTCAGGGGCAGAAGATAACATAGACATTGACAGAACAGTCAAAGAAAATGCAAAACGCAAAAAGACCCTAACCCAAAACATCCAGGAAATCCAGGACACAATGAGAAGACCAAACCTAAGGATAATAGGTATAGAAGAGAATGAAGACCTCCAACCTAAAGGGTCAGTAAATATCTTCAACAAAATTATAGAAGAAAACTTCCCTAACCTAAAGAAAGAGATGCCCATGAACATACAAGAAGCCTATAGAACTCCAAATAGACTGGACCAGAAAAGAAATTCCCGCCACAAAATAGCACCAAATGCACAAAACGAAGAAATAATACTAAAAGCAGTAAGGGAAAAAGGTCAAGTAACATTTAAAG
>JADRCD010111482.1:750-13964 GCA_019843815.1 Montemys delectorum
TGATGAACACCGAATGGCTGAGAAGCACCTAAAGAAATATTCAACATCCTTAGTCATCAGGGAAGTGCAAATCAAAACAACTCTGAGATTCCACCTCACAAATGTCAGATTGGCTAGGATAAAAGACTCAGGTGACAGCAGGGATGCTGGAGAGGTTGTGGAGAAAGATGAACACTCCTTCATTGCTGGTGGAATTTCAAACTGGTACAACCACTCTAGAAATCAGTGTGGCGGTTCCTCCGGAAATTGGACATAGTTCTACCAGAGGACCCAGCTATTCCACTCCTGGGCATATACCCAAAAGATGCTCCAACATGTAATAAGGACACATGTTCCACCATGTTTATAGCAGCCTTATTTATAATAGCCAGAAACTGGAAACAACACAGATGTCCCTCAACAGAGGAATGGATACAGAAATTGTGGTACATCTACACAATGGAGTACTACTCAGCTATTAAAAACAATGAATTTATGAAATTCTTAGAGAAATGGATGGGTCTGGAGAATATACTCCTGAGTGAGGTAACCCAATCACAAAAGAACACACATGGTATGCATTCTCTGATAAGTGGTTATTAGCCCAGAAGTTTGGAATACAGGAAGAACAACCCACAAACCACAAGAAACTCAAGAAGACGGAAGATCAAAAGGTGGACATTTCATTCCTTCTTAAAAGGAGGAACCAAATACCCATAGAAGGAATTGCAGAGACTAACTATGGAGCAGAGACTGAAGGAAGGACAAGCCAACCTAAATATAGCTATCTCCTGAGAGGCTCTGACAATACCTGACTAATGCAGATGCAGAGGCTCACAGTCATCCATTGAACTGAGTACATGGTCACCAATGAAGGAGTTAGAGAAAGGACCTATGGAGCTGAAGGGTTTGAAGCCCCTTAGGATGATCAACAATATGATCTAACTAGTACCCTCAGAGCTCCCAGGGACTCAGCCACCAACCAAGGACTATACACGGAGGGACTGATTGTTCTGGCAGCATGTGTATAGTAGAGGATTGCAAAGTCAATCATCAATAGAAGGAGAGGACCTCGGCCCAGTGAAGGTTCTGTGCCCCAGTGTAGGGGAATGCCAGGGCCAATAAGTAGGAGAGGGTGAGGTGGCAGGCATGGGGAGGGGGGAAGCAACAGGGGTTTGTACTTGTTGTTTTTGTTTATTTGTTTGTTTGTTTGTTTGGAGGGGAAACTGGGAAAGGAGAAATTTACATGTAAATAAAGAAAACACCTAATTAAAAAAAATTTTAAAAAAGTAGTTCTTGATATAATGAATACACTCAAAAATAAAAAAACACAAAAAAGTCATTTTTAATTAATGATGAGATTTTATAATGAAGAATGAATTATATATATATATACATACATATACATATGTATATATACACACACATATAGTCGATGCCTTAGAAAACATGTTTATAAATAGATATTTAAAATGATTCCCTCATTTTTCTCTTATTATGAGAATAATGAGCCTCATATTCTAAGCCACTTACACACTTTTAAGAATGTGCTAAGAGTCTTGCACGTGAAGTGTAGGGAGCTTTTTAACCCCATTTTGGAAACGTGCAAGCAATACAAGACCTAGTTCAATTAGCTCGGAAGAGCCTGACATCATCGCACCACCACAGTAGCAGTGAACTGAGGCCACTAATTACCAGGCAGACTCACACCATCAGATTTGCCCACAGCAACTTCTTCCAGCTATGAAAGGAACTGAAATACTTATTAAGATAAATTCTGTATAGCCTAAACCAAATTCTACTTGATGAATTATAATAGATTAAAGCAGGGATTTTGTTTTTCTTTTATTACTCTAAGACATTCAGTTGCATTGTGTTCAAATTATTGTTTTGGTTAGCCTTCTTGAAATACTAATTTTTAAATGAACGCTTATGTTATATTTATTTCATACTTGAAACACTTGTGTTTTGTACTATATACAATAGAACTTATACATAATATATGCATGCATAAACATACAGATACTGTGGGAGGAAGTTTCAAAGTTTTATATGATGCAATCTGAAATCCAAAAAGATTGCTAAGTCTTCTTCTTCTGTTCTCTCTCTCTCTCTCTCTCTCTCTCTCTCTCTCTCTCTCTCTCTGTCTCTCTTTCTCTCTCTCTTCTTTTTTTTTGGTGTGTATGATGTATGTGCATGTTCATGTTTGTGAGTATAGGCACATGTATGCCAAGGTACATGTGGAAGTGAGAAATCAGTTTTAAAGGATGCTCCTCTCTGTTTACTTGCTTGCAAGGAATCTCTTTGTTGTTGCCTCTGGTTACTGGACAACCTTCTAGGCTTTCTCCTGCCTCTACTGCCTGTCACTGAGCAGGAGCACTCATGTGTAATATCATGCTCAGCTTCACATGGGTTCTCGACTCAAACTTAGATCATCATACTTGCCCAGCCAGACCTTTTCAACTGAGCCACCCCCATGCCCTATGCCTCACAATGACTCCTTACTTTGCTTTCTGCTGGGGCTTCTCCTTTGTGTTCTTTTAGGTGCATTCATGCTCTTTACCACAGGTTTCCATATGTGTGAGGGCATCTGTGTCTTTTATTCTGATAGGAGGAGAGAAAGAAGAGCACAACACCCATCCCTCAGCTTGAGGAAACAGAAATGGTTCTAGTCTGCTTCTGTGCAAGAGCAAGAACCACGTGTTGGCAGATGGACCAACTGGTTTTCACTAAGCAAACTTAACATTCTTCACATGCAGTTTTGTATTTCTATTTATTAAATGTATTTATTAGAAGGAACTGGAGTCTCCTATTAGACTTCAGGAGCCAGGTGGGGCACAGAAACACCTTACTCAGAAGCCATGGGAGAAGCCAACCGGGCTGAGTCAGTAGGAGGAGTGTCTACGGTGGAGCCTAAGATACTTGCCTTTCAATTACATTAGCAATGACTTTGAGCCCATTGATTAATAGCTTATGACCACAAAGGAGTCAATAAAGTATTCACAATGACACTCAGGTTATAAGATCGCTATCAGGCCAGGCAGTGGTGGCACACACCTTTAATCCTAGCACTTCGGAGGCAGAGGCAGGTGGGTTTCTGAGTTCGAGGCCAGCCTGGTCTACAGAGTGAGTTCCAGGACAGCCAGGGCTATACAGAGAAAGCCAAAAATAAAAAAATAAAAAAAATTAAAAGATTGTTATCAGGGCTACAGAAGGCAGCAGAAAGAAAATAACTATCATTCTGAGACTTAGACACTAAGTTTATGAACAACAAATACTATCGGACACACACTGACTAGAGGACTTAACTTTTCATGGACACAGCATAAATATGAATTAAGTCCTGAAGTAAATAAAGGTGTGTCTCAATATTCAATAATATCTCTCCGCCTCCCTCCTTCTTTCCCTCTCTCCTTCCTTCCAGCTCTCTCTCTCTCTCTCCTCCACAAAATGAATTGTTATGAATATGCCATGATCTGATGACTGACTCTGATGTCCATGGGATTGGGGTAGGATTAGGATGGTGCCCACAGAGCTGCTGTTATGTTCAACACTCTGGTACGAATCTTTGTATGGATGTGTGTATTCATTTAAGTTGGAGTGAAAAGGATGGTAGTAGACTATTAATAACTTGGTCAGAAGCTGTGTACATGCCTTATATTGTAAGAAATGAAGAATTGGTTTACAAATTAATTGCATCATGTATAATTCAGCCAGTAGTTTGTGCCATTTCTCATGGCTCCATCTTATTCTTAAAAAACACTAATATGATTCTTTTGTGAGTTTGTTCCCAGCCTTTGAGTAATTGTTACATTATTTTGTATTTCTTTCCTGCTGTTGATATTAAGTGTCTTGGTTTATACTCATTTGCTGTTTACCTTCTTGGATAAAGTATTTATTCAAAGCTTTCCCTGGTTCTTCTCTGGACAATTTCATTGTAAACTGTTAAACTGTTACATTCTTAATGTGCCTATATCCAATATTCTTCATTCAATATTCATACTCTTTACATTAAGCATTCTTAGTGTACCAGTATTCAAATCCTTTCTTGCATATGTCAATAGCAAATCTTATCCAATAGGCTAAGATATGTCTCCCCTATTCTTAGCAGTCTTTCTCCAGTTTCCTATGTCAATGAGGTCTAATTTATTCACGCTATTTTCTTAAGGACTAGAAGTTTCTCATTAAATCTAAGATGGGTGCCAAATTTAAATTCACATATTTTTCTCTTATGTTTTTCATTAGATTATTGTTAGTTTTGTGGTTTGCATTCAGTCTGTGACTCACATTGAGTTAATTTTTATAAATGTATGCTGACTTATAGAGGAGAGGGCAGCTTTTTCTTATCATTTTTAAAAAATGAACTTTTTCAGTGCAGGGACAAAAAGTGGAGCAAAGACTGAAGGAAAGGCCATCCAGAGACTGCCCCACCTGGGGATCCATCCCATATACAATCACCAAACCCAGACACTATTGCTGATGCCAAGAAGCACTTACTGACAGGAGCCCAGTATAGCTGTCCCCTAAGAGGCTCTGTCAGATCCTGACCAATACAGATGTGGATGCTTGCAGACAAACATCAGATTGAGCAAGGGGACCCCAGTGGAGAAGTTAGGGCAAGGACAGAAGGAGCTGAAGGGGTTTGCAACCCCATAGGAAGAACAACAATATCAACCAGCCAGACCCCCAGATCTCCCAGGGACTAAACCACTAACCAAGAGTATACATGGGGGACCCATTGCTCCAGCTGGATATGGTTATAAGTAGACAACAATAAAATTAAAACTCCTTTGACTCCTTTATTAATCTTAGATACAGGTTTTCTTAAGTGCCAGGATTGAAAATTTTCATTTGTAGCCTTAATTTGGTGACATTTTCAATTTTAGCCACTGCTTTTCCAATTCCTGTATTAAGGTTATGTATGCATATGTATGGTATGTGTGTGTGCCTATACGTGTGTTTACTAGGGTTAATTATACTAACTTCAACTATTGGGCTAATTTTAGCAGTTTTTTGACTTGTGCATAGGGGATCTTTGTGCAAAGGCCACAGGACAACTTGAGAGAACCATGCCAGTCCCAGCAAGTGAAGGTCACACCAGCCTCTTAGAACGCACTGGGAAACATTGCTTCTCTTTTAGTTTTCTGAAAGGAAATGTTTAAGGCTAGCATCATCATTTCCTTCACTGTTTAAATTCATCACTGGGAACTCTTGGCCTGGAGCTTTCCTTAAGCACCGATGTTTCACTTAAGCTGCAAGTTATTGACTGGATTGGGAGGAGGGGGTGACATTTGTTAGACCTTGTTTCTACAGGGAGCCTTGAAAGTGTGCATATTTCTATTCTATTCCATTCAGCTCTAGAGTACAGAAAACAGTCACCCATTTGGTTCCTGTTACTCAGTAAGCACTGAGTCTGTGGCATTGGTACTCCCTCTGCCTCTAAAATCACATCTGGCCTTCCACACTCTGGGCAAATGCTCTGCCACTGACATATATCCTAGCCAATCCTGGTACTGGTAAAACCAGAAACAAGGTTTCTTGTTTTGTATCTTTTTAAAGATAAGCATTTTGTTCTATGAATTTTTTTCTGCAATTCTGTGTGGCAAATACATTCCCATGTTTGGTTTTTAACTTTAATTCTACTCAAGTGTTCCAAAGTTCATCTTGGCCAACATTATTTAGAACACTTTTTATACTTTTAATAATCTGAGGATTTTGTAGGCATCTTTGTAGCATCGATTTTCCATTCATTCTAATTTGACAGAGGAAGATATTTTCTAATTACTTGAATAAATTATATTAATTTGTATTTTATGGCCCAGATATAACCTACTTTGATAGTTAATATTGTCAACTTAATAGAGTCTAAAATCACTGGGATACATACCTCTGGTATACTACGAGGGAGTTTCTGGACCGAGTTAACTGATGGAGGTCTCCCTTTAGCTGCCTGTGTGTAAATGGCATCATTTGAGGAGCTGGAGTCCAACTCTGGAGAAGGACAGAAAGAGCCGAGCACAGTGCAGAAGCATAAAGCATCCTCTATGTATCCTAAGAGGCTTTGCGAACTGTCCACTAATGTTGTATTCATGAGTATTGTGAATTATACAAATTTAGTCTAGTTTTTTTTCTGTCTGAGTAGTTCTTTCTCTATAATTTTGACTCAGAAATTTTAGAATATCTAGCTCTTTACAGGACATGATCAGTGTTTCCATATTTTGTTGAATTTATTTTAACAGTTCCAGCATTTCTTCACATGAATTCTGACATCTGTGTCATTTCTGGGGCAGTTACTATTGATTGATAGCAACTTTGATGGAGATTGTATTTTCTTGCTATTTTTTCACATCTACAAATTGATACTAGAAACCACCCACTGAAACTTTTGCTGTTGCTGTAATTGATACATGTGTACTCCCAACAATATACTCAAACTCTGTTCCAGGATGTAGTTAAATCACTTGGAAATAATGTGATCCTTCCCAGCCTTGCCTTTAAGCTTACTTAAGCTGCAGAAGACAGAGTTTTGGAACAAGGCTCTTAAGGATCAAAGCAACTCACATATTTCTACAGCCTGAGCACCCCTCAGAGATACTGATTGTTTTACACATTTTGTCCCCCTCCTGACACAGATCTCCTGGGTTGCAGTTTTTCTGTGTAAATGTCTTCATTTTGACACTGTAATTAAGAAATCCAGCTGGCTCTCTGACTTCCCCTTCCACCTGTCCTATGCAGGAAGATTGCTGGCTCTTCCTGAAGTTCCTTCACTTGTCTGTGACCTAGAAGCCTAATATTACTATAAAGTACAATCAGTGGGCTCCCTCCATTGCTTCTTGTTACTTAGGAAACACTGTCCTGTGATAGCTGATGTTCAGTATCTGAACATCAGCATTCCGGGTCACTTTTAGCCTTTCTAGTCCTGTCAGATGCAGGGCTTAGTCTGCTACTCTGGAGTCTATTTCTGGTACTTTGCTTTAGGAATTTTTTCAGTGCTGTAAAAACTGATATTTGAATCTGGTTTCTTCAAGCACCATTTGGACTCATCTAGAAAACTTAAGCTGGTGAAAAGGATATGGATTTACCTCTTTCCTAAGTTCAGAATTTTTTATGGAAATGTACAAGTATACTCTTGTAAATATGTTAAAGAATATGAATATTTAAAACAAGACCCTCCAAATATGTGTTTAGTGTCTGTATGGTTAAAGTTCACAGTTTATAAAAGGCCTGACCTTTTATTTCTTGATTGGGGAAAAGCCATAGTTCTGATGTGTGGTCCAGTGTTCTTTCTAGTCTCATGTGCTTATTATATACTGGTGAGCTGCTTGTGAACCTGGGTAGCATTGGGTACCCAGAGGTAGAGGCAGAGGCAGAGGCAGAGGCAGACATCCTCAGACACTAGCCTATTAAGAAGCAGAGCTAGAAGAAAAGGAGTCAGACAACAGGCCTGAAGGAACAAGAGGAAGCAAAATATCAATTTTCTTCCCCATGAGTATGGGAAAACAATTTGTGCCAACAAAAATGTCATAGAGATTGAAAGTGCCCATCATTTGGAGACAGTCAAAATAGTTTTAGAAACCAACTCTTTTTTTTCTTCTCTCTCTCTCTCTCTCTCTCTCTCTCTCTCTCTCTCTCTCTCTCTCTCCCTCCCTCCCTCTCTCCTTTCTTACTATAAATGTCAATATCAGAAATTTAAAAAGTGAAAAGACAAGGTTCTATATCTGTTAGTACTTCTGAGAGTTAACATTTCTTTTTATATTCACTGAAAGGACCCTGAAGTTTATTAAAACATGTCTTTCTTTGTGAATTAAAATTCAGCTCTTTGTGTCACAACTATTCATGTTGTTAATGCTGCATGGTTCACCTGGGTTTTGCCATTCAGGGATGAAAATGTCACTTCTATTTGTATTTATTTGGAAATCTAGACAGAGGAGATAAAATATGCACAGCAGAGAGTAGGACTCTATGCTGTCCTTTGGATACTGTGAGATCGTTTACCATCATCTATGTGAAATGTTATTTTCAAACTATGATTTGGCTTATTCTTATCAAAAACTCTCTATGGCATAAGACAGGGGTGGCTAATCTTACCCCTTCTCAGGAAGCCTGGGAAATGATGTCAATCTTGGATAATTTCTGATTGTACACTGGGGTTTCTCAACAGAAAAGTGTCACAGAAACCTCACATAAGGAAATCCTGTATTAACTGCTTACCCCTTGAATGTTTTTTAAAATATCTGGATAGTGGTGAATTAAGATAACAGCAAAGAAATTATTCATGTATGAAGTTCATATACATAATGCATTGCCAAGGAGATTTTTCTTATGGTTGATAAAAATTAATCAGAGGCAAGACAATGTAGAGTAAGTCAGTATAAATCTTCCACACACAGTTGCTTATGGCATGTATCTCCCAGGTAGGGGGTAACATATATCTGTTTCTAAACTGCTCCAATAAATCTTTGAATAAGGCAACCATATCATAGTAGCTGACTAATGACATGTTTTTCAGAAACATTGTAGTGAATAAATTAGGAATAGCGTATCAGCTTTTCAGTAGCCTGAAAGGAAAGATACTTAAATTTTAAGTGAGAATACAAGATGGAGCAGGCAAAGGAGATGTTCTAAATTTCAATTTTCTCTTGATACTAGAGAACCCACCACTAAACAAAAGGAGGAATTCATGAGAAGATTCTGTCTACAGTGCTTCTAGATCCCAAGATCTGAGTTATTTAAGGCCCGAGGCTGAATATCAGACTCATGTACAATGAATGTTTATAAACTTAAGGGGGAGCAAGTTGATTCCAATTCATTTCAGATAGTGTCCAAAAGTGGAGGCTTGATTCAAAGATGACTCTCTTCATCTCCTAGTTAGTGATCGGTGATAGGAAGTCAAAGCTCAGTAGACACAACTGGGCTAAGTGGAGGCAACAGTCTATGGCCATAGCAGATTGACAACTATATCCACCAACACGAGCTCCTTTGCCCTTCAGGCAGACTAGCCTTTTGCATCCCTTCATGCTGGATCATGTGATACAAAATTCAACATTTTAAAATTTTGCTTAAGTGAGTATTCTGGTACAGTGGATGACTGTGGACACCTATGACAAATGACATTCAGCTATGCCGACAATATTGAGAGAAATGTTTTATATACAGCTTTAACATACCTCTTAGCATTGGAAACATCTAGTATAGGACACAGTTTCTCACAAGACTGTTCATAAAGCCTGTCTGTCTGGCTTCCTGTCCTTCCTCTATCAGATCATAGGTCCTTGCATTCTCTATGTCATTGCTTATTGCAATGGCTGTCATTCTTGAATAGCTTCCAGGAGCTGAACTATGCTCAAGCACTTTGTGTTGTTTTGTTTTGCTTTGTTTATCTCATCATTGTTAAGCCACATGCAGCAGGTCTTTTGAGATATTTAACCTCAGGTATGATGAACCTCTTCTCTCTGAAAAGCTCAATGCTCCTCAATGATTACAATTATTTATTTGTTCAAAGTCCAAAGAAAAAGAAACGATGAAACACAAAATCTTCTTAGCAGCTATTCTTCATGTTTATGCTACTTTCTTAGCATATAACTGCCTTAAAAAAATAAGGGGGTGTGTTTTTTGAAGACTAGCTACAAAAGAATTTGAATAAACAGCCATAATAAAAAAAAACAATAAAGAGTTTATATTGCATGGTTTGCCTGCAGAGCAAGAAGGAAAATAACATTACTTGCATGTTATATTTACAGTGATTCTATATATCTTTGAAAGCAAGATAACATATCTTCTCTTTTCTCTGTACCATTGCATTTAATTAAATTTCTTTTTTTTTTTCTAAATGGACTGAGTGACTTGGCTCTGCTGTGCATATTTCAGGCTCCATGCATAAATTCTTTCCCAGATTTCCATTTGGGGAGGATTAACCATTTTGCAATCTAATTTCCTTCCAGCATTATGTCTCTGGTTCTTTGTCAATATTCAGGAGGAAAGAAAAATACTTGAAATCTCCAAGGGTCTAGCTCTTTCTATACAAATGAACTCTTGGGTTAATCTCTGCGATTACTTTCTCTCCAGGCCTTGGAGACATTGCATATGGACAATTTCTTCTCAAATAAATGCAGATTGAGCATTATCATCCCCCATGTGTTCTGCTTCTATTATACAGGGCTTGTGCCAGATTTCATCAGACAAATTCAAGTCTCTAGGCAGAGTTGTGGTCCAAGGGATTTTTGTCTTGGATGAGAATCTGGACTAATGATTTCAAACTCCAGTCTTGTTGCTTTTGAGTGCTTTGGCAATTAGTGTTGAAGTTCCCTTATCCTTCACATGATGACTATGGGATGCAGACTGGTGAAATTAAAATGACTTCATCACAAAACCTGGACCAGAACTCCGGAGACAAATCTCCAATCATCATTTTATGTAGCACTGCAGCTTCATATGTGTGACTAATTTCATTTAAAAGTTAAATCACTTTTAATCCACCAATATATACCAATTAAACAAATATCCATATATTTAAACAGTACTAAAATACATTTGGGGAGGCTTAACCATTATTCACACATCTAAAGTAAGAATGAGTCTAGGAAACTATGGTGTCTTTTGCTGCTGTTAGGTGGATGTCAGTAACAGCATAAATATAATCACCTGCTTGTATGTGATCTTCCTTTGACAGTCTAGGAGTAAAACTGAATGAGTACAACCTCTCATCCTACCTATAAAATCCCTTGAAGAACCTTGGGAATATTACCCCATGCTAATATATTGAGATTAGCAAAGCGCACATCTGGGCCTCAAAGAAAAATCTGCCAAATACTAGTGAAGGAAGCTGTGCTGTGCTGATGTTCTTGCTTAGCCAGAAAAGGGACCTATCATTGGAGATCATTACAAGCATCCAAAAGCAAGTTTGTGGCTGGTGAGATGGCTCAGCTGGTAAAGGAACTTGCTACCAAGCCTGAGGACCTGAGTTCCATCCCTGAAACCTACATCTCACATGATAGAAGAAGAGAATGGAGCCACAGCGTGTGCATGTGCGCGCACGCGCACACACACACACACACACACACACACACACACACACCAAATAAGCAAGCTGTAATTGCAATGTAAAACAACCAAATCAAAAATTCATCAAAAGTAGAATCTTTTAAACTTAGGAATATCTTAGCCAATATGTTTAGCTTGAAGATCTTACTTTATATATACCAAGTAGCCAATATTCAGAATATAAATAAAAATGAATCCTAAGGCATGGTTTAATTTTTAGCAGGTTTTTCATTGATGTTTGTTTTAGTCAGGGTTTCTATTCCTGCACAAACATCATGACCAAGAAGCAAGTTGGGGAGGAAAGGGTTTATTCAGCTTATTTTCACATGGCTGTTGATCACCAGAGGAAGTCAGGACTGGAACTCAAGCAGGTCAGGAAGCAGGAGCTGACGCAGAGGCCATGGAGAGATGTTCCTTGCTGGCTTGCTTCCTCCTGGCTTGCTCAGCCTGCTCTCTTATAGAAACCAAGACTTCCAGCCCAGAGATGGCACCACCCACAAGGAGCCTACCCCCTTGATCACTAATTGAGAAAATGCCCCCACAGCTGGGTCTCATGGAGGCATTTCCCCAACTGAACCTCACTTCTCTGTGATAACTCCAGGCTGTGTCAAGTTGACACACAAAACTAGCCAGTACACCACTGATGAGGACTCTAGAGAAGCAGTAGTAATACATGACAATAGAGAGAGAAAGAGAGACCCCAGCTTCCCTGGAAAAGTCTCATGATTCAAAGGCCTATAGAAAAAAACAAGTGTCTGATATCTTAAAGAAAACATAAGGTTCAGAATGTATAAAGAATGGATGGGTCACTGGTTAAAACATCCATACGTGGTTGTTATTATTACTATTATTACTACTACTACTATTATTATTATTATTATTAAATAAAAGGTAAATATGGGTGTTATGGCAAATGTTTGTAACACAGAAATCATAAGACTGTGGCAGGAGAAGAGAAAGTTCAAAGCCTGTCTGTCACATGCTTCCCACCCCACATACAAGCACGGTTTATTTAGAAATAAAAACAAAATATTGGGTCATTTTAACTGTCCAATATTTTTTCAAAGCCTTGAACGTACAGTCTGTTCTTCAATCAGAGGAACACACTATAGCCTTGTTTTATGTGGCAGCCAGACTTAGTGTCCTCCTTTAGTCATGACAAAGTACATTGCTCCTCGGGGGTAAGCAGGAGAAATGGTAGTATAATCAAACCTGCTTCAAGAGACCTGGGACAGGGGTCACCCTTTGAGGGAGCATAGTTACAGAGACAGAGGAAAGGAAAGAGAAAAGAACACTCAGCTAAAGTTACTAGGAGAATGCTCCTCTCAACGAGTAACACAGAGTGAATGACTGAATTGTCATCTAAAGGTAGTCACAGGAAGTCAAAGCTTAAGCGTGAGAATTGGCATTGACAAACTTGAGAGCAGGTCCAATACCACAAGTCAGTCACATTAGGACATCTGTCAGTAAACAGAAGGTCATGGAGTTCCTCTGGAAGGGGGCTGCATGACCTAAATAAGATATAGTAAAATAAAAAATGACTTAAATTATAGAGATTCATTATGCTACAGATACCCAGGCACATGCACAGAACTAAACTTTGAGGATGAGAGCTTCCATACATCACTGTTTTTACTTAGTAAAGGAGCTATAGACATAGAGTGTTTTAGTTAGCTTCAGTTCCCAACTTGATACAACCTGAGTCACTTGAGACATAGGAACTTCACTTGAGGAGTTACCTAGAAAAGATTTGGCCAATGACCATGACTGTGGGCATCTTCTTAATTGTTAATCAGTGGAGGAGGGCCTAGACCACTATGGGTAGTGACGTCATCTCTAGGCAAGTAATAGATGCCTCTTTAAGAATGATGTCTGAATGTGAGCCAGAGAGAGATAAGTTAGTAAGCACATTTTCTTCATGGCCTCTACTTAAGTTCATACCTTCAGTTTTCTGCTTGACATTGCTTGACTGTAAGCTGAAATAAATTCTTTCCTCACCAAGTTGTTTTGGTCAGTGTTTTATCCAAGCAATCAAAACAAGCTAAAATAGCAGATTAAGCCTGCTGCCAGAATTTCATCCCCAGAACTAATATGGTGGAAGAGAACCAACTCCTACAGCGTGTTCTCTAACATAATACATATAACTTGGCAGGGACACACACACACACACACACACACACACACACACACACACA
>JADRCD010111487.1:0-12282 GCA_019843815.1 Montemys delectorum
ACACAGGTAAGCACATATACACACTCATGTACAAAAATAAAATAATAAAGTTTTATATATGTAACATCTACTAAATGCTGGGAATGCACTCTGGGAATGCACTTTTGAGGCACCATGGTCCTTTGTCTGTCCTGGTATGTGGCATTTGGTCATAGGCTGTGTGGATACAGAGCTTAGTAAACATACCACCTATACATGTTGAGACCACTTTCAGCTGAACCAAGGGGGCTGAAAGAAGGAATCACTCTCTGTTCTCCCACTCTACTAATTATGTTGCTAAGGTTCCATGTCCTTCCCCCCTGCCAAAAATGGAAGTGTGTGATACTGCTATGTTCACTAGCTTTATTAATGGAACAATAACAAAACTGATAGTTTACGTGGCCTTACCCAAAGTACCTGGAAGTTTGGATGGAAGACAAGATCAACAGCAATGAGTACTCCACATACATTAGGAGAAAGACATGCAATTCAGAACTGACCTCTGAACTCCAGCTTCCAGCCTCAGAAAGGAATCTGAAGAGGAGGGAGTGGGAATGGGGGTGCAGGTGACAGACAGCAAGCTATGGCGGGTGCTGAAGACAGGGCCAGATTTTCATCATCTTATCCACAATGACCATGTTATATCTATGTTTCATATCTAGGTATGTCTCATCACCTAAGAAAGTCAGAGGCATGGCTGAGGTTGAAGCAGAACATCAGACTCTAAAACTCAGCGATTTATTTTCATTTCACAAATCTAAAGAGTCCACCAAAAGGACTCATGCTTTTTAAGAACCTTTCAGATTGTCAAGTTCATGCAACACAGCAAATGTCTCCTTTAAGGTTGAATCATAAGCAAGAGTGCATTGCAAGGAGGCCAGATCGAGGCGGCAGACAAACAGAAAGGCTGTGTGGATGTCCATACCACCAGCCACTGACCAAGCCTGAGGAATATGTAGGAGGAGGCTCTTGATGACCATTTTCCTGCAACATCACAGAATAATTTGAAGTACACCCCTGAACCAGGGAGGAGAGAAACTTTTCTTTGTGTATTCGGCAGATTCTCATCCCTGTGACGAAGTACCCAAGGAAGCGATCTAAGAAGGAAAGGTCTGATTCACTCACAGAGACAGGTTCCCACCTGTCAGGACAGGCTGTGGGCAGAACACATCACTAGTGGCAGCCTCCCAGGAAGCTCAGGAGAATGCCCAGCCTGCTTTCCACCTTCCCTCCTACTCCTCCCAGCCCCCAGTCTTTAGGATGAGTCTTCTTTGTTTGTCCTGTCTCTCACATCCTCACCTAGAGGTGAACTTTGCCAATGTCCTAGATGCTTCTCAGTCCACGCTATGTGACAATCATACATTCGCCAACACATATCAAATAGTAAACTCCACTAGTTAAGTAGTAATAAGCATTTGTGAGTTTTCAATAACTATGTAAGATATTCATTTTCTACTCTACTCTAGTCTGCTCTACTCTTCTGAGTCTGTAACTCAAATCTTCAACTTACAAGCAGAGGATAACTTTGAACTTTGAACTTCTGAACTTTCTGCTTCTACTTCGAAAATGCTTGGATTACAGGCATGTTCCATTATGGCAAGGTTTTCCAGTGCTAGACATTGAACCTGGACCCTTGTGCAGGATAAACAAAGACTTTACCAATTGAGCTACTTTCCTAGTCTTTTGGAGGTTGATTTAAAAACAAACAAACAAAAAACCTTTTACGTATCATTCCTGAGTTCCTCAGTAGAGCGTGTAGGTCTGATCACCATGGAGCCTGATTCAAAGCATCGATATATGTAACACCTGTACTGTAAGAATTAAGAAATCACATTGACTTTGAAACTAAATGCTGCCATCCTGGCTTGCATGCAGTCATGACGGAGGACTTTCATTTATAAAAATGGTATTTTAAGTTTCTCTTTGACAAATTTAAGTACTTTTAGTACCAAGGTGTGTGTCAATACATAGATGTTTATAGTGGTTACAATTCTTTCATAGAAGGAATAAGGAAGGGAAGGCACTATACGAACAACTCTACATGAACACAAAGATGCTTCCTACAGGGATCTATCAGGGTAAGAGAGAAAGAGAAGGAAAGAAAGCACATTTCAGATAGGTTTAGAGATTTACTGGGAGGCACAAGTTTCTCTGGGTCCTGGTTGTCCTGGAACTACCTTTGTAGACCAGGCTGACCTTAATGGCAAAGAAGCAGAGTGCAACTTCACCTCCATCCATCCTGTCTTCCCCCACTCTTCAGGAACCTCATTCCATATGCTGAGCTCCACTGGAATATCATCTGCCTGCATTGAGAAAGCAAGGCCAGCGTGAGTCTGCCTACATGCAGGCCTGGGCTCAGCAGAAGGAACCTGAAAACAACTGGGTACAAAGCCAAGCCTTCTTAGCAAAACCTGCTGAGCAAACTCCTTCTGTTCTTTAGGTTATGACAGTTGATCTAAATTTATTTATTATAGAATGATACCAATTAGGAAAACCCGGTTGAAAGTGAACACTTCCCCCTCCCCACACACACACACACCATGATGGGTCAGAGAATGGTATTTTATATTTCACTGACTCAAAGAAAACAAAACAAAACAAAAACCAATGTTCTGTATAGGTATTCTCTAGGGCTGGTCATCACCTGCAGTGCACTCAAGGGAAAACATCATGTTACTGTATAATATCATTGGTCATGGGAGGTAGGCTAGTAGAATGTGGATATGTATTACAATAAACAGCATCTTTGATTTGGTAACCTGCAGCATCTGTCTGACACGAGACAAGCATTCTAAGTGGCAGTCCTTACTCTCTGTAACGGTCAAGCAATGCTCCCAGGTGACCAGGTATTATGACCTTTAACTGTCATGAGGATGTTCAGGAGCCTTTTCCTCCTTCTTGTCATCTTATGGTGACAACATGGTTGCTTCATCTTCTAGTCTATGTTCCAACCTAGGAAAGAGAGGAAAATAAAACACTATGAAGAGAAGAAGAAGAATGTTGACTGTAGAAACCTTTGCCTTTTCATTTGGGCAAGGCAGCCAAGCCAGAGACTTGTGTAAACATACCTCTTCAGCCATGGCTGTCTTGTGGCCTTTTGGATCTTTGGTAGAGGCTGCATGGCAAGTATTTAGAGTTGTATGTGCTATAGTAAAGGATGAAAGGGGCAGGTGGCTGTAAACGACCATAAACCAGAGTAAGCAGAGTCAATGGGGATGAGAGCCATGAACTCTAGACCCTGATGGTCTGAGAAGGAACACCGAACAGAGGAATGAGGACACACAGGGCCCTCGACAGAACTCTGCCCTGCATGGAGACTCCTCTGTTGGTGTGTTTTTATGGCTTAGCATATTATGAGGCATAAGGACATAGCTGAGCCAAAGAGTTCTGATTTCTGTTAGGAGTGGTCTGCTGTGTGTAAAGAATTACCACCTTGTACTTATAATGATGTAAAGATGATAGGTAATGGAAACATCTTCTAATAGAAATAATTAAAACCCTAGATTAAAAAATAAAACTTACTGAAAATCTACAGACACAAAGATGGTGTGGAATCACACAAGCAGAGACTTAGGAGTAGGTGATAAAACCCATGCTTATGGCCAACTGACCTCTGACAGAACACCAAAACAACTCAAGAGAACTAAAACAGTCTTTGGAAAACAGATTATGGATGTTTCTTAAAGAAATGTCTTTAAATTGTATCATGACAAGGTTGCAAAACTCTGAAAAATACTCAAAATCACTGAATTGTATTTTTTTTTAAGATAGAGTCTTTGACTGGGACTGGGTCTCCAGTTAGACTGGCCGGCTCGTGAGTCCCAGGGATCTTCCTGCCTCTGTCTCCCCAGCACTGTGGTTGGAGATGTGCATCCCTGAGCTTGGCTTTGAGGAACTTTTCCCGCAGAACTATCTGGATTATGTTCTTTTAGGGGAGAGACGCCTACCTGAAAAGTACCTTTCTTTCTTTCTTTCTTTCTTTCTTTCTTTCTTTCTTTCTTCCTTCCCTTCTTTCTTTCCTTCTTTCTTTCTTCCTTTCTTTTTTTTACAAGACAGGGTTTCTCTGTGTACTCCTGATTGACCTGAAACTCAGACATCTTTGCCTCTTCAGTGCTCGGATTAAAGATGTGCACCACTGGAATTGTGTTCTTTACAGAAATACATTTTATGGTCTGTAATTTATAGCTCAATAAGGTTGTTCTAAAAACAACAACAACAACAAAAGTGTCTGCAAGCACAACCACTGAACTAAAGTCAAGACAAACCCAGAGATGAGCTGGAAGCCAGAGTGTGAGATAAGCGAGTGTGGGTATTGGTTTTTCCTGACAGATGGGCTTGGGAGGCCTTAAACTTGCACCCTGGTAACTGTGAAGGGTGTACAATGTGTGGGGTGTACAAGGGAGGACTTATTCCAGATGAGAACTATAATACAAGACACACCCCCCATGGAAACCTATCATTGTTACATAAAAACAGAATAGGGATGCTTTTTTCACAGAATCTCATCTAAGAAGAGTGATAATAAATTCAATCCTTGGAATCACAGAGGAGAAACTCAACCTTGAAGTCATGTGAACACATGACTTCATTCATGTGAGTTTGTGTCCTGTCAGTGGGCTTTCATGGGGAGTAAAGAGAGGTAGAGAGAGGAAGGGAAAGAGGCAGAAGGGGAGGGAGGAGGAAGGGAGGAAGGAATCAGGAATTGAGAAATAGAGAGAA
Source organism: Montemys delectorum (assembly GCA_019843815.1). NCBI lineage: Eukaryota > Metazoa > Chordata > Mammalia > Rodentia > Muridae > Montemys > Montemys delectorum. The sequence continues at coordinate 4,699 of JADRCD010111487.1, forward strand.
GGAGGAGAGAAAGAGGGTGAGATAGGAAGGGAGGGAAGGAAGAAGGGAGAAGAGGAAAAGGACAGGAGGGAGGGGGAATGGGAAAGAGAAAAAAGATTTGAAGTTAGGAGGGAAGGTAGAAATGGATCTTGGAAGAATTAGGGAAAAGGCCAAGTAGTAAATATGATAGAATATATTGTATGTATATATAAAATCTTAAAGGATAAAAATATATTTAAAATGTATATGTCCAAAAGCAATATCCTGAGTGAAAATAATTGTATGTGACGTGTCCCCTGAAATAGAAATAAGCACCAATCCTCTTAGAAGGCTCAAAAATTCCTACAAGTTTTAAGGAAAACCAATATCACATGCCTTACCAAAAATCCTAAAGTCCAGGATGCAGACCTGAAACCTGGCACAAGGTCACCTGAAGGAAAGGCCATCCAGAGACTGCCCCACTTGGGAATCCATCTCATATACAGTTACCAAACCCAGACACTATTGTGGATGCCAGGAAGTGCATGCTGACAGGAGCCTGATATAGCTGTCTCCTGAGAGGCTCTGCCAGAGTCTGACAAATACAGAGGTGGATGCTCACAGCCAACCATTGGACTGAGTGAGGGGTCCCCAATGGAAGAATTAGAGAAAGGACTGAAGGAGTTCAAGGGGTTTGCAGCCCCATAGGAGGAACAACAATATCAACTAAAGAGATCCCCCAGAGCTCCCAGGAACTAAACCACCAACCAAAGAGTACACATGGAGGATCTCATGGTTCCAGCTGCATATGTAGCAGAGGATGGCCTTGTCAGACATCAGTGGGAAGAGAGGGCCTTGGTCCTGTGAAGGCTGGATGCCCCAGTGTATGAGGAATGCCAGGGTGGGGAAGTGGGAGTGGGTGGGTGGGGAAGTGGGAGTGGGTGGGTGGGTGGGTGGAGGAGCACACTCATAGAAGCAGGGGGAGGGGGGATTCCATAGGGGGTTTTGAGAGGGGAAACCAAGAAAGGGGATAACATTTGAAATGTAAATAAAGAAAATATCTAATAAAATAAATTAAAGTGGTAGAGAGAAATAAAGGAAGGAAGAAGGAAAGAAAGAAAGAAGGAAAGGAAGGAAGGAAGAAAGGAAGGAAGGAAGAAAGAAAGAAAGAAAGAAAGAAAGAAAGAAAGAAAGAAAGAAAAAGAAAGAAAGGAAGAAAACCAGAGCTAGGTAAGCCTACAGCCCCTACCTCCATACTAATGCCTAGGCTCCTCCAAGCCCAGAAGCAGGCCTGGGACACACCTGCCTTCCTTCACAACCGTGCAGGCTCCTGCAGCTGAACTCAAATGCAACTCTAAGTCAGACTTGTGGCTGCTTCCCCCACACTCTCTCCAAAGCTCAGCTCCAGAACCTTGATAAAGAGTATATCGCCACCTGCTGGGCAGAAGCACTCAAAAGTCAACACAGGATTTTGTAATCGGAGTTCAGAGCCTAGCCTGACAGGGCTAGAAGAAGCAGGAGCACAAACTGAAGGCCTTATGCAAATCAGGGCTCACAGACAGAGGACTCAGACTGGTGGCCATATTAGGTAGTGAGGTCTGCATCCTCCTCAAGAGGCTGCAGCCTCCAGTAACTGTGAGTCTCAGGTGCTTCCCGCTTAGTGTCTTCCTTTGTGGCTGAAGGACTGTCTCCAGCATTTATCTTTCAACCTCAAGAAGTAACTCCTATGGCCATCAACACAACCAAGCTATCTAATAGTCACTGTGAAGAGACCAGCCCCAAGCTCTCAGGGTAGATGTAACTATGGCTCTCTTTAAACCAAACTGTATCATGACCTAGGCCCAACAGGATCAGCACAGTGCTAGATTTGGCCCAAGGCCACATTGTTATGAATTACTTGTTGCTGAGGGGAACACATAGCCCAAGACAGGTGCAGCTAGAAACAACTGATCAGCTGGCAGGAATAAGGATCAGGAGAAACTTCTATGTGATAGCTCAGCGGTAGAGCTGGTCTAGCATTGGTCTGATGACTTTGATCCAGTATGAAGAAGGGAGAGGATGAAGAGGAATCAGAGACAAAAACTGTGGGAAAACTCTGCTAAGTAGGGTCGAAGTCTACCCTTGATCGGAAAGCCTTCTGGGGCTCATTATGTAATGGGGTACTCCCTTCATTAGTGGGGCTTCTCCTTCTCTGACCCTGTCTGGTGAATTGGAAGTCCCCACGTGAGGAATGTCACCTAGCCTCAATTATATTATCAGATCAATTTCCTCTGTACTGATAAGAACCTGTTCAGCCAACACCAGAGACTCCTAAGATGCTTCCCCATGCTAATGAGGCATTCCAGGTAAACTAAGACCCCAGCCAATGACCCTTTCCCATCCTGGATGTTCCTACCCTCAGTCCCCCTTCCCCAATTCTTTTCTTTTTTTTTTTTTTTATATTGGATATTGTCTTTATTTATATTTCAAATGTTATCCCCTTTCTCTGTTCTCCCCCCAAACCCCCGACCCTACCCCCCTCTCCGTGCTTCTATGAGGGTGTTCCTCCATCCACCCACTACGCACTCCTGCCTCCCCACCCTGGCATTCACCTACACTGGAGCATCCAGCCTCTTGGATGAGTTTCTCAGGAGACGGCTATATCAGGCTCCTGTCAGCAGCACTTCTTGGCATCCACAATAGTGTCTGGGTTTGGTGACTGTATATGGGATAGATTCCCAGGTGGAGCAGTCTCTGAATGGCCTTCCCTTCAATCTCTACTCCACACTGTCTCTGTATTTCCTCTAGTGAGTATTTTGTTTCCCCTTCTAAGAAGGACCGAAGCATCCACACTTTGGTTTTCCTTCTTCTTGAGCTTCATGTAGTCTGTGAATTGTATCTTGGGGAGTCCAAGCTTTTGGTCTAACATCCTTTTATCAGTAAGTGCATACCATGTGTGTTCTTTTGTGACTGAGTTTCCTCCCTCAAGATGATATATTCTACTTCCATTCATTTGCCTAAGAATTTCATGAAGTCATTGTTTTTATTAGTTGAGTAGTACTCTGTTGTGTAAATATACCACATTTTCTGTATCCATTCCTCTGTTGAAGAACATCTGGATTCTTTCCAGCTTCTGGCTATTATAAATAAGGCTGCTATGAACATAGTGGAGCATGTGTCCCTGTTATATGATGGAGCATTTTTGAGTATAGTCCAGGAGTAGTGTAGCTGGGTCCTCAGGCAATATTATGTCCAACTTTCTGAAAAACCACCAGACTGATTTCCAGAGTGGTTGTACCAGCTTGCAATCCCACCAACAATGGAGGAGTGTTTTTCTTTCTCCACATTCTCACCAGCATCTGCTGTCATCTGAGTTTTTGATCTTAGCCATTGTGACTGGTGTAAGGTGGAATCTCAGGGTTGTTTTGATTTGCATTTCCCTGATGACCAAGGATGTGGAATATTTCTTTAGGTGCTTCTCAGCCATTTGATGTTCTGCAGTTGAGAATTCTTTGTTTAGCTCTGTACCCATTTTTAATAGGGTTATTTGGTTCTCTGGAGTCTAACTTCTTAAATTCTTTGTATATATTGGATATTAGCCCTCTGTTAGATGTAAGATTGGTAAAGATCTTTTCCCAATCTGTTGGTTGCCATTTTGTCCTATTGACAGTGTCCTTTGCCTTACAGAAGCTTTGCAATTTTATGAGGCTCCATTTGTCTATTTTTGATCTTAGAGCATAATCTATTGGTATTCTGTTCAGAAAAATTTCTTCTCTGCCCATGTGTTCAAGGCTCTTCCCCACTTTCTCTTCTATTAGTGTCAGCGTATCTGGTTTTATTTGGGGGTCCTTGATCAACTTGGACTTGAACTTTGTACAAGGAGATAAGAATGGATTGATGTGGATTCTTCTACATGCTGACCACCAGTTGAATCAGTACCATTTGTTAAAAATGTTGTGTTTTTTCCACGAGATGGTGTTAGCTCCTTTGTCAAAGATCAAGTAACCATAGCTATGTGGTTTCATTTCTGGGTCTTTGTTGTGAGAATTGATAAAAAATGAATCTACCCCACAAACTCTCTTTCCCGCCATGCCACGTTCCTGTGCCAGTACCCGTCTAGCCTCAACACTAAGTTCCGGTGGGTTCTTGTTATTTTCTTCCAGCAAGCATCTCGCTCACATACAACTCTTTACACACCCCCACAATCATTCATCTAGATAGTGCCTAGGACCTGGTAGGTAAAGCATGACTCTCAAGGCTTTAATATCCAATCAGATTTATATAACAATAAGATCACAATTTACAAGATGCCAATACAATAATTTCAGAACCAAATAATAAGACAATATTCTAACCCAATTAATCTATTTTGTAAAAACCTTTGCTTGGTTGTGTAACCACCCAGGGTCTGAATCGTCCTCTGACTCCATAATAAAAACCCTCCTCCTCCTGCTCCTGACCTTTCTCCTCCCCCCAACTCTCGCTCCACCTTTCTATTCCTGTCCAATCACAGGCCTGTCACTGCCCTAATGTGATCGGACAGAGAAAATGCTGCAGCAGGTCTTCAATTCTATGCCATTGGTCTACTTACCTGTCACTGTACTAATACCATGTGGTTTTTATCACAATTGCTCTGTAGTAAAGCTTGAGGTCAGGGATGGTGATTCCCCCAAAATTTCTTTTATTGTTGAGAATAGTTTTCATTGTCCTGGGTTTTGGCTTATTCTAAATGAATTTGCAAATTGCCCTTTCTAACTCCGTGAAGAACTGAGTTGGAATTTTGATGGAGATTGCATTGAATCTGCAGATTGCTTTTGGCAAGCTGGCCATTTTTACTAATCCTGCCAATCCAGGAGCATGGGAGATCTTTGCCACACCCATTCCTGTGGAGTTTTCGTGACAAGTCCAAAAGCTTGGCCACAGTCCCTGAGGCAAAAAAGTTTCAAGGAAACTGATCTCCTGGAGGTCCTTGGCATCCCCTAATATGGATGTGGTCCAGATTTGTCCTCGTAATAGCATATGGAGAGTTTTTTGCATGCCTTCTCTTAGTATTGTTTTATTATAGGTATAGAGGTGCCCCCAAGGAATGATTTGACTAAGAGTCAAGTTAGATTGGACATTGTTTCCTGGCCCCCACCAGTATCCCAACATCCTAGTCAATGCTGAGCCCACCCTCGGCTTGGAATTTCATAAAGAATGTTACTTATTCAGACAAATTGCCTCCAGAGTTGTTAGAGAGATAGTGAAAGAAATCAGGCATTGCAGTTTACTGGCAACAAAGTAAATTTAGAATTCACATTACAGTCATGTATGGCAGACTACTTTACATATTAGAAAAAAGCTGGTGGGCTCCCCTGGCAAATGGAAATCTGCCACAAATACTTAGAATTACAGCAGAGTCACCCCCAGGAGCTAGAGTAATGTATTATTCATGGAAAGGTTAGCAAGAATGAGACCCCCCTGGTGCACACTTCTGATAGCCCAGAAGATTAGCATAGTTGGGTGTTTGCCTAGGGCTGGCTGGTGGTGGGTTATACAATAGACCAAAATGGGAACTATTCACACCTGGCTGCAAAGATAAAGCTGGCTTTAGAAGGGGCTGACTTTGTTATGGCTGCTGCCTGGTTCCTGTCAATTACCTTGACTGGTGTATTATCTGACTTCCTTTTGTCTTCTGTAATGACTATAAAAGTCCTATGCTCACTTTGAGAAATTACACGCAGATTCAGCACTCTCTTGTGTTAGCATCTGTTTGTCACTCGCTGACTCCTTGCCCACCTGAGTACCGGAACACTGATTCTCCCCAGGTTGAGGGACCACAACTAGGTCATCCCACAGCAGATCTTTCCATCTTCTGAGATCTTCTTGGAATTCTTTCTTCAGAGACTTGAAGTTCTTGTCATACAGATCTTTCACTTGCTTGGTTAGAGTCACATCAAAGTACTTTATATTATTTGTGACTATTGTGAAGGATGTCATTTCCCTAATTTCTTTCTTGGCCTGTTTATACTTTGAATATAGGAAGACTACTGATTTGTTTGAGCTAATTTTATATCCAGCCACTTTGCTGAATTGTTTATTGGCTGTAGGAATTCTCTGGCGCAATTTTTGGGGGTCACATAAGTATACTATCATATCATCTGCAAATAGTGATAGCTTGACTTCTTCATTTCCAGTTTATATCCCTTTGACCTCCTTTTGTTGTCTAATTGATATGGCTAGGATTTTGAGTACTATATTGAATAGGTAGGGAGAGAATGGGCAGCCTTGGCTAGCCCCTGATTTTAGTGGGATTGCTTCAAGTTTCTCTCCATTTAGTTTGATGCTGGCTACTGGTTTGCTGTACATTGCTTTTGCTATGTTTAAGTACTGGCCTTGAACTTCTGATCTTTCCAAATCTTTTCTTTTTCTCCACGTTATTTGAATTTTCATTAAAGGAAATCTTTATAGATATGAAAAAGTAAGCAAGAAGGCAAAGCTGAGAGAAACAGATGCTACCCACAGGGCAGTGGTGCCATTTGGTTGTTTTGGTCTTTGTACCAGCAACTCCCACTCCTGTGAAGATGTCCAGTTCCATCTGGACTACACAATTTTTCTTGTAGTCAAAACATGAAAGACGGACCCTACTCCTCCAGCAGCAAGTGCCTTTTCATGCCACTGTAGCAACATAGCACTGCTGTTGACAGACAGGCTCTCAAAGCCTATATAAATATACTTCATTAGGAGGTCCACACCATTCTTGTCCAGAGATGAACACCCTTTTCGATATCATTAGCTTTAACAGAGATAATCACCTTCAAGACGATGCTGCCTGACCAGTCATTCACTGCCAGGCTCTGTGTGAATAGGGGGGTTTTTCAGAGCAGCCTGGAGAGCAACTGTCATGTTTCCTTGCCGCAGACATGAGTCTACCTCACCCTCGTTGGGCCCGGCCTGGCCATCTCTGCTGTCCTCCTCATCCACGAACTTGTTCTTGCCATATTCATCCACATGCACCTTCTGGAAGCAGGCCGACAACACCATGTTCTTCGACATCCCTGATTGCTATGCGACGATGGCCTCCCCTCCTCGGTGCCTCTTTTTTTAGCAAGCTTTCCAAAACTTTTACCATGAAGGGTAAAATTTTGTCAAATGCCTTCTCAACATCTAAAGAGATGATCATGTGTTTTTTTTTCCTTTGAGTTTGTTTATATAGTGGATTTTTGATGGATTTCCATATATTGAACCAAACTGCATCCCTGGGATAAAGCCTACTTGATCATGATGGATGATTGTTTTGATATGTTCTTGAATTCAGTTTTTGAGAATTTGACTGAGTATTTTTGCATTGACATTCATAAGGGAAATTGGTCTGAATTTCTCTTTCTTTGTTGGGTCTTTGTGTGGTTTAGGTATAAGCATAATTGTGGCTTCAGAGAATGAATTGGGAAGTGTTGCTTTTGTTTCTATTTTGTGGAATAGTTTGAAGAGTATTGGTATCAGGTCTTCTATGAAGGTCTGATAGAATTCTGCACTAAACCCATCTGGTCCTGGACTTTTATTGGTTGGGAGACTTTAATGACTGCTGCTATTTCTTTAGGAGTTGTGGGACTGTTTAGATGGTTTATCTGATCCTGATTTAACTTTGGTACCTGGTATCTGTCTAGA
>JADRCD010111504.1:0-11373 GCA_019843815.1 Montemys delectorum
TTGCCTTTGTATGTGTCCCATTTTTCCACATTTGAAACACCTGATGTCAGAGGCCCTTTGAGCCGCAAAGACAGCAGCTGCCAATCCGGCATTAGATAAAGGTCCTCCTATCTCCCTACAAACTTTCATCCATGCGTTTAGACCTTTCTCTTTCCACGGTGTTATAGCATTACAACATTCTCTCATACATTGTTCAAAAATGAGTTGTTCTATGAGTGGCATAGCCGTTTCCGGATCTCCAAAAATTCTCCCTGCCGCTTCCATCATCCTTGCCACAAAGTCTGAGAATGGCTCATTGTTTCCTTGAATAATCTTAGTTAAGTTTCCTGTAACTTGTCCTTTGTTAGGTAAACTTTTCCATGCTTTTACAGCTGCTCTATTAATCTGTTCATGTACTTCTACAGGATAGGTAGTCTGATTCATAACCCATTGTCCCTGCCCAGTAAGCATATCAAAATTCCATTGTGGATGTCCCTGAGTAGTATTCTGTCTTGCCTGGGAAGCACAAATTTCCTGGAAAATAGATTTCCAATCTAAATATTGTCCGATAGTCAGGCAAGTCTTAACTGTATTGTACCAATCATCTGGTGTCATAGTGCTGATTGTAAGTCTTTCTATTAACGCCTGAGTAAAGGAGGCATAAGTCTGCACTGACTCAGCCAATGCTTTTAATTGTTTTAAATCCAATTGTGAATGTTGTCTAGTCTGGTTAGCATCTTCCCATACGGGAAAAGCTACTCTTATCTTTTTTCTCTCCTTAGCTGCTATAAGAGAATTGGATGGTAGTTTCTCCTGTCTCTCCTTTGGTTTTCTCCTTTTTATTTTGACTACTTCCTCCAATGGCGGGGCAGATGGGGCATACCTGGTGCATAAGGCGGGTCTGGCCCATATTTTTCAGACTCATAACAAGCTGCCTCCTCATCTAACTCTGCTTGTTCTTCAGGATTTAGCTCCTTATCAGAGGTCTCGCTTTGTTCTGTGTCTTTCTCATCCCCAGAGGACGTCTCCCCCGAAGATGAGTCATTGATGTTTAGACTCTGAAACTCATCCAACACAGGGTATAACCCCTTTTTAGGCTCCTCCTGTACTTGTTTTTCAGGTTCCTGTTTTTTAATCTCCTTTTCTACCTTATCTTGAGGCTTATCCCTTCTTAGGTCCTCCTTTTCCTTTGTCCTTTTCTTATCTTTACATTTAGTCTTGGTACCCTTTTCTCAGTTTCTGACAAACTGTCCTGATGTTCGGCTAGGACTCTCTGCCCTTCCTTTACTTGCTTCTGACATTTTTCATCTTCTATACAGGCCCTAAGCATTTTATATAATGGTCATGTACCTGGCTTTAACTTTCCTCCTTCCTTCTCATTGCTCAAGTCGGCTCCGAGCTTGCTCCAGGAACCCTTGGAAAGGTTTCCCGTGGTCACAAATCATGGAGCAACCCGATCCACTTCCTTTAAGAAATTGCGCAACACTTTCTCCGGTACCTTCAAGTCACGTTCCCGCAGCAACGCCTGCATCGCTGAGAGAATCGGCTTTATCTGATGATTTCCCATACTCCTTTATCTACAGGAGAGGGCGAACTTGCACAGTTATCTACCTGTGACTTACAGTTCCCGTATACACGGAGGGCAAGTGCACTCCTTCCCTTGTTGATGACAATTCAGACACAAACAGCAAGCTAGGACCACTACAACCCAGACAGGGACAACAAGCGCGAGAAGCAAAAAAGGATCCAGTTTGTCTTACCGAGAAGCTTCCGGAATTCGCGCCGTCAGTTCTGAATCCTCTGCGAGCCAACAGGATCCTCCAAGGGGCGAAACAAAAATCCTGAGACGTTCAGCTTCGTTCCCGGGTTTTCGGCACCAAATGTTGCGCGCTACCTCGCGGATAAGGAGCACGCCACACTCAGGATTCTTCTGACAGCAATTTATTGTTACAGCTCTTTTAGATGGCATGAAGTAGAAGGACCCCGAACGCCGAAACCCCACGGCTTATATAGATCTCTGGGAGACGTGCAGATCCCTCATTGGCTCTAGCCTTACTGCCTAATTAGCATACTAAGTTTCGCACCTTGCGCAGGCGCACACTCAAGCAAGGCTCCCGAGAAGAACCAGGAAGCAGGAAGCCGGCGCCATCTTATAATGGCGAGCGCGGTTCCCAACACAAACCCTTCAGCTCCATAGAACCTTTCTCTAACTCCTTCATTGGGGACCGTGTACTCAGTTCAATGAATGGCTGTGAGCCTCTACATCTGTATTAGTCAGGTATTGTCAGAGCCTCTTAGGAGATAGCTATATGCTTGTCCTTCCTTCCGTCTCTGCTCCATAGTTAATCTCTGCCACTCCTTCTGTGGGTGTTTGATTCCCCTTTTTAAGAAGGAATGAAATGTCCACCTTTTAGTCTTCCTTCTTCTAAAGTTTCTTGTGGTTTGTGGGTCGTTCTTCCTGTATTCCAAACTTCTGGGCTAATAACCACTTATCAAAGAATGCATACCATGTGTGATCTTTTGTGATTGGGTTACCTCACTCAGGATGATACTCTCCAGATCCATCCATTTCTCTAAGAATTTTATAAATTCATTGTTTTTAATAGCTGAGTAGTACTCCATTGTGTAAATGTACCACATTTTCTGTATCCATTCCTCTGTTGAGAGACATCTGGGTTGTTTCCAGCTTCTGGCTATTACAAATAAGGCTGCTATGAACATAGTGGAACATGTGTCCTTAGTACATGTTGGAGCGTCTTCTGGGTATAAGCCCAAAAGTGGTATGGCTGGGTCCTCTGGTAAAACTATGTCCAATTTTCTGAGGAACTGCCAAACTGATTTCCAGAGTGGTTGTACCCAACCACTCTGGAATCCCAACCAGCAATGAAAGAGTGTTCCTCTTTCTCTACAACCTTACCAGCATCTACTGTCACCTGAGTCTTTAATCTTAGCCATTCTAAATGGTGAGAGGTGGAATCTCAGGGTTGTTTTGATTTGCATTTCCCTGATGACTAAGGATGTTGAACATTTCTTAAGGTGCTTCTCAGCCATTCAGTAATCCTCAGTAATCTGAGAATTCTTTGTTTAGTTCTGTACTCTATTTTTAAATAGGGTTATTTGGTTCTCTGGAATCTAATTTCTTGAGTTTTTGCATATTTTGGATATTAGCCATCTATGGGATATAGGATTGGTAAAGATCTTTTCCCAATCTGTTGATTGCAGTTTTGTCCTATTGATAGGGTCCTTTGCCTTACATGAAGCTTTGCATTTTTATGAGGTCCCATTTGTCAATTCTTGATCTTAGAGCATAAGCTATTGTTGTTCTGTTCAGGAAATTTTCCTCATGCCCTTGTGCTCAACGCTCTTCCCCATTTTCTTTTCTATTAGTTTCAGTGTATCTGGTTTTATGTGCAGGTCCTTGATCCACTTGGACTTGAGCTTTGTACAAGGAGACAAGAATGGATTAATTTGCATTCTTCTACATGCTAACTGCCAGTTGAGCCAGCACTGTTGAAAATGTTTTTTTTGACTGGAGGGTTTTAGCTCCTTTGTCAAAAATCAAGTGACCATAGGTGTGTGGGTACATTTCTGGGTCTTCAATTCTATCTCACTGATCCACCTGCCTGTCACTGTACTAATATCATGCAGTTTTTATCACAATTGCTCTGTAGTACAGCTTAAGATCAGGAATGGTGATTCCACCAGAAGTTCTTTTATTGTTGAGAATTCTCACTATCCTAGTTTTTTGTAATTCCAGATGAATTTGCAAATTGCTCTTTCCAACTCTGTGAAGACTTGAGTTGGAATTTTGATGGGGATTGCATTAAATCTGTAGATTGCATTTGGCAAGATGGTTATCTTTATTATATTAATCCTGCCAATCCATGAGCATAAGAGATCTTTCAATCTTCTGAGCTCTTTTCAATTTTTTTCTTGAGAGACTTGAAGTTCTTGTCATACAAATCTTCCATTTCATAGTTAGAGTCACACCAAGGTATTTTATATTATTTGTGACTATTGTGAAGGGTGTTGTTTCCCTAATTTCTTTCTCAGCATATTTATCCTTTGTGTAGAAGAAGGCCTCTGATTTGCTTGAGTTAATTTTATATCCAGCTACTTTGCTGAAGTTGTTTATCAGGTTTAGGAGCTCTCTGGTAGAATTTTTGGGTCACTTAAGTATACTATCATATCATCAGCAAATAGTGATAATTTAACTTCTTTCTCTCCAATTCATATCCCTTTGATTTCAATTTGTTGTCTAATTGCTCTGGCTAGGACCTTAAGTACAATATTGAATAGGTAGGGAGAGAGTGGGCAGCCTTGTCTAGTCCCTGACTTTAGTGGGATTGCTTCAAGTTTCTCTCCATTTAGTTTGATGTTGGCTACTGGTTTGTTGTATATTGTTTTTACTATATTTAGTTATGGGCCTTGAATTCCTGATCTTTCTAAAACTTTTATGTGATGTTGCTTCCTTGGTATTCCCATTATGGTTTTACTGGTCATTTCTTTTAAATCACAAAGATCCAAAAACTCATAACTTTTTAAGTACTGAAAATAAATGACTGCTTAGTGCTTAGTCCTAAGTAAGATAATTATATGAAACCCCCAATTCCGTGAACATTTTGGAAGAGGAGATAGAATGTATGAGCTAGAGATGGAGAGGAAAGAGGTGCCATGACGTCTTCTGGACACAGCATGGACCCCTTGTCTGTGTACTCACTGTTTCTGCACATGATCAAGCCATAACATCAATAAAATCAGTTCATATCCCAGCATTCAGAAGCAATAACTGGGCCTACTGATTTACAAAAGAAATAGAATGTGAAGATGGGTTTGCCCAGGAAGTGGGAGAATTGGGGTTGATATAAGCAATGCATACATGTCTAAAATTGTAAAAGAGTAAATAAAAGATAAGTAAGTCATTCGGAGAGATGAAAAATAATTTATTGAGAGCCAATCTATGTTCACTACTTGATAAGTATTAAATCAGAATTTCTGGAACACCACAAGAAAGTGCATAGGAGATACAAAAATGGTAATGTCTTGTACCATTGAAATGGGTCGTGCTCTTTTCAAAACATATGAAGCTTCATAGTTGTAAGGCACAAAAGACAAACTAATTTGGGCAAGTATCTTGTGTTTCTCCTTAGTGCATGAAACTCTTGGAGTTTGGTTCCATCTATCCATGTTTTGAGTTAAAAACAAAACTTCCACCAACTCATGATACCCTAAATTTCCATAAACTAGATAGTGATTAAAAGTAGAGTCCTTAAAGCACTTACAATCCTCAAATGTTGCTCCATAATATATTTAAAATCAAGAAAGGAGGTTAACCCTGAAAAACACAAAAGAGAATGACCTCAGTCAGAGCAGAACTGATCTAAAACTATCCAGTCTTGTCTGTGGGGGCAACTGTCTCACATGTACATGGATAACAATATAGAAACAAGCTATAAGCATAAACATTGAAATGCTAAACACAATTGTCCCTCTATGTGATTCACTGACTTTAACTAGTTACTTGTGTGAGCATCTTTGGGGGAGATGATTTTCTGGATCGTGGTCCATTTATCAGGGGTACAGCAACAAAGAATATAACAAGGTTAATTTTATCTGTCAACTCGACATAATCTGGAATCACCTAGGAAGAGAGTCCTAGTTTAGGATTATCAGACCAGGTTGACCAATAGATTTATCTTAATTATACTGACAGATATAAAAATACCCACCCACCATGGGTGACACCAATTCCTAGAAATGTGATTCTAAACTGTGTAAGAATGTGTGCTAAGCACTGCATACATGCTTTGATTTGTTGCTCTCTGCTGCTGAGTGTGAATGTAATGTGGCAAATTCTTTCATTATCTTATTACCATGACTTCCCTGATGATGAATTGTTTCCTGGAACTCTGAGATAAAATAAACTCTTTTTCTATTAAGTTGCTTTTGTCAAGGTATTGTCAAAGGAACTGAAACTAAGACAGACCCATTTGACCAAGTATTTGGTATGCACTAAGTAAATAGTGAGGTCACAGCATAAAGTTGTGTCAAGGTAAAAACTGATACAAAAATCATTGAATAAATTAAATAAATAGTATATGTATATCATATGATATATAATAATCCATGAATATGTGTATAAATAGCATATGTTATTTGTTCTTTATTAGTATTTTGAACAAAATGATGTGCTTTTCTGTAGTGGGTTTTGTTTTGTTTTTTTGCTGGTTGATTTTATTTTATTTTTTTTAATTGGGTTTTTTCTTTATTTACATGTAAATTTCTCCTTTCCCAGTTTCCCCTCCAAAAAACAACCAAACAAACAAAAACAACAAGAACAAACCCCTGTTGCCTCCCCCTCCCCATGCCTGTCACCCCACCCTCTCCCATTTATTGGCCCTGGCATTCCCCTACACTGGGGCACAGAGCCTTCACAGGACCAAGGTCCTCTCCTCCTATTGATGATCGAATTTGCAATCCTCTAAGAACACACATGGTATGCACTCTCTGATAAGTGGTTATTAGCCCAGAAGTTTGGAATACAGGAAAAACAACCCACAAACAACAAGAAACTCAAGAAAAAGGAAGACCAAAAGGTGGACATTTCATTCCTTCTGTAGTAGTTTTATGCACATACATCATGTACTTTTATTACATTTACCCTGTTACCCTCTGTCTTAGTCAGAGTTCTCTAGAAAACCCTGACTAAGACACCCTCCATTCAATTATCTATTTTTATTGATCCTTTTTCTCCTCCCAAATGGTTACACTTCTACTTTCATGTCACTTATTAACATGAAACCTACATATGACAGACAATATGTGACATTTGTACTTCTGTGTGTGGGTAATTTCACTTAACACAATGATTTCAAGTTCTAACCATGTTTCTGAAAAATCATTCCATTTTCTTTTTGTTTGTGGCAGAATAAAACCCCATCACTCATGGTTAATATTTACTGTCAATTTGAAAGATTCTGGAATCACTTAGAAGCCTCGGGTCATGCCTGTGAGGGATCATCTACATTATATTAACTGAAATGTGAAGACCCACTCTTTTTGTTGTAGTATCATTCCAATAGCTAGGAGACAAGATTAAATAAAAAGGAGAAAGTGAGCCAAGCATCATCACTCATTTCACTGCTTCCTGATTGCTTCACATGGATGCCATGTGACCAGCTGCCTTATGCTCCTGATGCTGATCTCTTCACCGTAATGGACTATACCATTGAACTGTGACAAAATAGACCCTTCCTTTTTATGTTGCTTTTGTTGGGAATTGGATCCTGGCAACAAAAAAGTAGATAAGACTCCTTCTTAGCCTAATCCACCCACCTGTGACTTAACAACTAAGCTGGTCACAGAACTTGGGAATATAAATTTGTTGACCAGTAATAACAGCTCTCTGACATCCTCATTGGTCATTGACTAGGATAAATTCTTAGCATGTGTACTGGCTATTTTTGTGTGTCAACCTGACACAGGCTGGAGTTATCACAGAGAAGGGAACTTCAGTTGAGGAAGTGCCTCCATGAGACCCAGCTGTGGGGCATTTTCTCAATTAGTGATCAAGGGGGTAGGGCCCCTTGTGGGTGGTGCCATCTCTGGGCTGGAAGTCTTGAGTTCTATAAGAGAGCAGGCTGAGCAAGCCAGGAGAAGCTAGCCAGCAAGGAACATCTCTCTGTGGCCTCTGCATCAGCTCCTGCTTCCTGACCTGCTTGAGTTCCAGTCCTGACTTCCTCTGGTGATCAATAGCCATGTGGAAGTAAGCTGAATAAACCCTTTCCTCCCCAACTTGCTTCATGGTCATGATGTTTGTGCAGGAATAGAAACCCTAACTAAGACAGCATGTATATTCTCTTTGCATCTGCGGATATCACCCAATTTAGGTTGCACAGTTAAAAAGTGGTAAATATAGGGGGCAAATCCTGGGATCCTGGCCCCAATATCCCCATCCTACAATCCCCAAATGAGCACACTTAGGAGCCAGCAGTACTGACACAAGGTATTCTTCAGTATTGTTGAGCTTAAGTGCCTGTTCTAATCAGCACCAGTGGGAAATGCACAGTCCCTTACCATCTTGGAAGTGGATGGCATAGATGACAGTAAAATCCCAGAAGTCTGGGAATGAGAGGTAAGATCAGTCTTCCTGGTGAGGAGTTTCCTATATTCATCCCGTACCTGGAGATAGAGACAAATGAAAGTGAAGTAAACCAGGCTGGGAAATGGCCCAGTCACTAAGTTTGCTATACAACATAAGTTCCTAAGTTTGGATCTGTAATACCCACATTTTAAAAAAAATCAGTATGGTGGTTAGCCCTAATCAAGACCTACATCAACTAACATACAAAGGGTCAAGGAACATGATAAAAAAAAATAGATAGAAAGAATGTAAGTGCTAGTGGAGATAAGGGATACTATGAAGTGCTGTCTTCTGGACATGATATATCCATCAAACTCATAAACTCATGGTAACTGTTGGTACCTGCACAAGATCAACCAAATTCTAGCATGTATTGGGTAGAAGACCTCTAGGTTCTACCCCTTACTGAGGAATTATTGGAAGTTAATAGTTTCTGACAGAGAAAGAATTATTCTTTTCTGGGGATATGCTCCAATGGATAGCTCCATATTAATGAATATATGGAAAATGCTAACTGAATTTAGTAGGTTTTTTTTAAGTCATCAAACATGACATTGATTGGGGACCATGTTAAGAGGAATATGTAGAATCTGATGGAGATGAACGGGAGTAGGTATGATCATATTTCATTGTATATATGAACTAAATTCTCAAAAATAAAGAAAATTTGGTACACACCAGCAATCCTACTTCTGGGGAGGTAGAGATAGGAGAACACTTTCTGAGGCTTGATGGCTGACCAGAATAAATCAATTAATACTTCAAGCTTAGTGAAAGATACTCTCTCAAAATACAGAATGGAAGAGCTAGAAAGAAGAATTGGTGCCTTAAGAGTCTGCCTTATTCATGCAAAGAACCCAACTTCAGTTCTAACTACATGTCATGAGAAGGCTTACAAACACCGACAATTTCAGCTCTAGGGGATCAAGCACTCTCTTCTGGCCTCTACATGCACTAAACTCATGTGCATAAAAGAGGTGATGAAAATACCATCTGTCTTCAAAGACACTGAACTTTTTCTAAACATTGATACAAGTTAGTAATATACCTTGAAATAATCTAAGATTATATGTTCACCCTTCTATCCTGGCATGTGCTCAGTATGTCTAGTTGAACCTGTTTTTAAAAGAACAATGTAATCAATCTTTCTATGCCTTCAATTATTCAGGTTATCAGTTTTTAAATATAAGCCATTTAATTATACGCCCTCCCATATTTCTGGCCTAGCACAATGTATATGAGCTGTGGAAGGGGTGATCATTTGCTGAGAGAAACAAACAAGTGGAAAGCAACCTGAAACAAAACACATGTCCCATAAATGTGGGAAGTAACATATGGAAATAGGTTGATCTGCAGCAGTTTAGGGTGCTCTTCTGAGTCAGCTATGGTCAGTAAAGTAATTTCTTCCCTGAAAAAAACTCTGTCAAATTTTTCTGAAAATAATTCCTTGTTCCTTTTATATGCTGTGTTTTCTGTGCTATTCAATAAAAACATGGTAATCCCTTTATTAGACAGGGGCACAATAGATAGATAATACACACAGGCAATTCAGACAGATCTGACAAACACCACATGCTGGCCAAATAGGCTACAGACCATATAGACACACAGAAGACCCAGAGGAGAAGTGTGGAATTCACAATTTGGATATATCTCAGTCAAACTGCTCCACAAAGAGATTGCACACATATGCACAACAATTTTATTTAAATAAAATACTAGAGATATGGGAGAACATGATAGAGAAATATTTCCAATGTCTGGGTCTAGCTAAGAGCACACACATATAACTCATAACAAAAAAGACACATATACTCACAAATGTATACAACATATAAAGCACACACAGAGACACACACAAATAAACACACACACACACACACACACACACACACACACACACACACCATTCCTAGATATGAGTGTTGGTCTGCTACAAGCACATGCAGTATGTAGTTCTATTCAGAGAAGCAGATGCAAGTAGGCAACAGCTGCATACCTGGCGGTTGAGCAGACAGTGGATAAGGAAGATGAAGGCCCCCTGCAGACTGTTGATAATGGTGAACAGGTATGCCATGATGTTTGCCAAGGGGCCAATCTGAAAAATGCCCAGCACCCAGGAGCAGCCCAAGATGAAAATCTGGGCAATGGCCTTGAAGGTCAGCAACCTAGAAGATAATGTTTACAAAATAAATTGTCTTGGAAGCTGGTATGGTCTCCACAGAGACCTGGCACTGTCTGAAGATGGGTGATAAAGACAGTAAAATTTGCCATCTCTTGGACACTGCTCATGTTTACTACAACACCAATACTCTTTTAAACTTGGAAATGGCTGACACAGCAAATTTTAAGTTATGTAATTCAAAAATAAAATTTAAACTTTTAAAAATAAAAATAACCCCAAAATCTCAAAAAAAAATGTTGTCTCAAGTCCTATAAGCAATTAAAATGCTATTGTCCACAAAACACATGTATTCAAAGATGTGTGGATGTGTGTGTGCTGAATAAATTTTTGGTTTAGCAATGAATGGCTGAAAAGGCCCATATACAGACACTTAGATCTCATGTGAGTGGCAAACCCATGGTTATAAAACACTGAGAGATCCTTTCACTGAGGCAAATTCATCATGTTAAGTACAAAAAATGTGATTCAGTGACTTTAAATGTACTCACACATCATGAAACCATCACTACTATATAGTTCTTAATCATTTTTATTACCTTAAAAATGAAATAGACACATGAAAAGAAACAGTATACAGGCAAAGCAATCGTTCTCTCTCCTAAGGGGGAATTAACAATTAATATTCATCAAAATATGAATGAATAGAATAAGTATAGGTAAATATAGGCTAGATCAGATTTGGCTAAAACCAGTTAGAATAAAAACATAAATGTAGGATAAAGAAAATGTAGTATGGCCATTCAGTGGAATATTATATTGCCATGATAAGTAGTGAGGCAGTTGTAGCTGAAAGAATATGCATAAATCTTGTAAACTTCATAGTAAATAAAAATCCAGACACAGGCAAGCTGTTGCATGGTTAGATTTATTTGGATATCAAAAATAGATTAAGAGAGAGGAAAAGAAAGAAACAAAGAGCAAACTTAAGGCTATTTTTAAAATAATAATAATACTCATTTATTATGATGATGGAGAAGGAGAAAGAGGAAGAGTATGAGGAGTATGAGGAAGAAGGAGAGGGAGAGGAAGGAGAAGAAGAAGAAGAAGAAGAAGAAGAAGAAGAAGA
>JADRCD010111530.1:471-14028 GCA_019843815.1 Montemys delectorum
TCTCTCTCTCTCTCTCTCTCTGTCTCCTCCCCTCCCTTTACTCAACAAAAAATCTCACCATGCAGTCTAGACTGGTTTTGAATTCACAATCAGTCCTACTTAGGAGTCCTAAGCATTGAAAATAGAGGCATGCATGGCAGCCCATCTCACTTCCTTTCCTTGTTTGAACATCAAAGCTAATATTTGAACATCTTCACCCTGCCTGCAACCCAGGGACAAAAAAGCCTCTGACCCTCTGACCCTGAATGCCACTATTATTTTAACGATTAATCAATGCTCTTATTGACAAAAAGATAAACTATGCTTACTGAAATCCAGGCAATATGAGCTGGTACAGGATGAAAAGGAAGTCTCTCTCTCTCTCTCTCTCTCTCTCTCTCTCTCTCTCTCTCTCTCTCTCTCTCTCTCCCCACAGTTCTCTACTTTCCCTCTGTCCAGGCAACCACTATTGCCAATTTATTCTTCCAGAGACATTGTATGTATGCATATATAACCTTCTTTTCCCACCCATGTGAGCACTAGATTCCCTGCTCTGTACCATCACGTGCTATTTTTAGTTTCTAACGGCCTGGTTTTATTGGGATACTGACCAGTGGCTGATCCTAAGGACTCTTATGAAAAACAGTCCTTTGAAACTTGTTGCTGCCACTATTGGAAGGATGTTGTCAAGGATGTTGTTCATTGTATCCCACAGCATCCTCTCCGAGGCCCCTGGGAGGAATTCCTGTCTGATCTTAGGACTGAGAACAGTTGCCCTTCTGAGCAATTAGGTTTGTTTTTTATCTCCTGGACATTGTGAATTGTGTAACAGCAAGGTTTCCCCTTTCCTGTTGGCTGCTAGAAAGCTTAAAACCAACTTTGGGGCCCACCCTTTGCAGCAGCACCGTATGCATTTGGAGCCTGGTGCCTGGCTGTGCTCTGAGTTCACCTCCTGGCTTCCGCCCTTTAATTTATGCCATATCATGTGTGTCCTTATAAGGCATCTGAAATACTTTATGAAGGGAGATGAGGTTGGGATAATAAAATGACTGCCTGCCTGTTCACTCACTGCTTCCACTATCTACGTTCCCCTCCATTAACCCCACAATATTTTTCTAGAGGTTTCTTCCCACTCCCCTCTGGCTTGTTTAGCTTTGATATCTCCCCTCCAAATTTTACCTCAATTGTCCTTCACTACTTTTTAGGCTTTGATGGGAATATTGTGTTTGTCACTGTCCCCTCCCTAGCCCTGTCCCCACTTCCACACTCATTGGACACAGCTGTGCTTGCTTTTATCATTCCTAACCTATGTGCATTTAACACTCAGGATGGTATGCCAGCTCTTAGAAGGCTGAAGCAGAAGGGTCGCAGGTTCTGGGTCAGCCTGAATTTTACAACAAGAATCTATCCAAAAGAGCAACCCTGAGACGAATGTTTGAAATGTATTCCAGGGAAAACATCTCTTAAAGTTAGAAGGACAAAAAGAACAAAGTACTCTGCAGAAAAGAGCATAAAGATCCTATAGAAAAATTAAGATTTCTGTCTGTCCCAGGTCCTGTCACTGAGCAGCAAGGCAATTCTATTAATTTCTTTCTGTCACTGGCCCTTGGTTTTTTTTTTTAAGATTTACTTATTTATTTCATGTATATGAGTACACTGTAGCTGTCTTCAGACACATCAGAAGAAGCCATCCGATCACATTACAGATGGTTGTGAGCCACCATGTGGCTGCTGGGAATTGAACTCAGGAACTCTAGAAGAGCAGTCTTAACTGCTGAGCCATCTCGCCAGCTTTGGCCCTTGGTTTTTAATTCAGAAAAACAAACAAAAACAACAACCACCACAACACAACAAAGTTAGAGGATCTGTAAGGGCTCTTCTGGCTTTGGCAGTTTATGAACAGATAAATGCTCCATACCATTCTCTGGGGTTTTGAGATAGGGTCTCATATAACCCAGGCTGCTCTTGAACAATTGGATGATTCTGCTTCTTAACCATAGAAAGGAGCTTTGTGCAATTATAAATTTTCCAAACTGGCAACCTCTCCCAGATCCAAATTCAAGTTAAGGTTTAAAGGAAGTCCAGCTCGTGGCTTTGATAGGGCCACCAATTAGCTGTTTGCTTTGTCCTTCTGAGGCGCTAACAGCATTAGCAACAGCAGATGATGAAGCAGTTTCGCTGTTTGCCTGTTAATAGCTACCAGCTGCATTAGAGACTTACAGTGCTCAGAAGTTAGAGGATAACAGCAACTTTTTCCCTAGATCTACGGGATCTCTCTATATAGCCCTGTTTAGCTTTGTACCTGCAGTGGTAGCTCAGGTTGCCCCAAGACTCCCAGTAATCCTTCTGCTTCAGCTTCCCTTGTGCTGAGATTGTGGGAATGAACCTCTATACTAAGAACATTTACTTTTTCTTTTTTTTTTTTCTTTTTTTTTTTTTTTTTTTTGGTTTTTCGAGACAGGGTTTCTCTGTATAGCCCTGCCTGTCCTGGAACTCACTCTGTAGACCAGGCTTGCCTCGCATTCAGAAATCCGCCTGCCTCTGCCTCCCAAGTGCTGGGATTAAAGGCATGCACCAGCACTGCCCGGCAACATTTACTTTTTAAATTTTTCTCTTGCGTGTGTGCGTGTGTGTGTGTGTGTGTGTGTGTCAAAGTACACGTGCCAAGGAGTACATGAAATCAGAAGAGAATCTATGGGAATTGGTTCTCTCCTTCTACCATGTGGATTCCAGGAATCAAACTCATATGATCACACTCAAGTGCCATCTCACCAGCCTGCAAGTTTTATTTTAGATTGATATGTTTTGTTGGGCTTGGTGACATACACTTGTAATCCTAGCACATAGAAGGTGGAGGAAGGAAGATCAAGAGTTCAGGATAACCCTGGGCTAAATAACAAATTCAAGCCTAACATGGGCCCCATGGGAAACCCTATCTGGTTTAAAAAAAAAAAAAAGAAAGGCAGAAAGAAAGAAAAAGAAAAAAAGAAAGAAAAAAAGAAAGAAAGAAAGAAAGAAAGAAAGATAAAAATAAATAAATATTTTGGAATGCAAACACCTCTCAAACATACAAAAATCTACTCAGTGCATGAAAATACTCAACATCCTTATTCATCAGGGAAATGCAAACCAAAACTACATTGAGGTCCTGCCTCAGTCTAATGACAAGGACAGTTATCAGGAAAGCTGGCTGAAAAGGTAACTCAGTCAGTAACGCACTTTCCTTGCATGCCCGAGGACCTGAGTTCCATTCACAAAGCTGAAGTTGTTTTGTTTTTAAAGAGTGTTGGAGAGATGGAGCGGTGGAGGCAGGCAGATTCCTGAGGCTCACTAGCCCCTGCAGCTAGGCTTGCGTGATGAGCTCCAATGAGGAACCTTGTCTCAAAAATTGCAGGCAGTGACACCAACTGGAGGAGTGACTCTCATGGTTGTCCTCTACCTTCTACATTCACCCATCAATACACACATTTGTGCAGCACACACGCAAGTACACGCACATATAAAGACAACAAATGCCAGCCAAAATGCAGGAAAGGGGAATATACATTCAGGGCAGTCATTCCAGAAGTCAGTATGGAGGTTACTTAAAAGCAAAAATAAACCTGCTATCTAGTCCAGCTGCTCTACTCCTTGTACTATACTAGAAGGACTGTAAATGGGCATCCTACAGAAACGCTCGCATGTCCATGTTTACTGGGGAATAGTTACAATAGCCAAGTCACAGAATCAGCCTAGGAGTCATCAGCAGATACATGGATAAAGGAAATGTATATATACGTGATGGGATTTTTATTCCGCCATGGAGAAGAACAAAATCAGGGCATGTGTGGTCAGACAAACCCATGGAACCAAACTTAGGTTAGGTAAAGTAAGCCAGACTCAGAAAGGCAAATGTTCAATGTTTTCATCTCTCATGTGTAAGACGTTAGAAATCCTGGAAGCAAAAAGGGAGGGCATTTGGAAGAACGAAGGGAGTCAGGGAGAGAGGGCAAGAAAATAAATGAGGGAGTTAAAGGAGCGAAGTATGTTACATTCATTGTAAAACTGCCAAAAAAAAAAAAAAGCCTTACTATTTCATACAATCAAACACAAAAGCAAAAAAAAAAAAAATACATTTTCAGAACGAAGTCTTTTTAGTCACACAGGAAAGAGCAGAAACAAGAGAAGTGGATTCAGATAGCTTGTATTGGGCATAGGAATGTGCCGGACCTTTTTGAAGTACTTCAGATGGATTAACCCATTCCTCACCATGACTCGGTGGGATTAAACTCATTCTAGTAAACACGTAGGGAGCCCCTCCTCAGGCTTAACCTGCTCAATATTCCTTGGATAATTTCGCCTCCAAAAAGGAAAGAAACCCTTGCAGAAACAACGCTCCTGTTGCAGTCCCCTCCTCTCCTGGTCGGCAACTGGGAACAGGAAGTTGGCAGTTAGTGTGGGGCTTCTTATGTTTTCACTCTGTGAACACACAATGCGTACTCTGTAACTATTCCATGGGGTTTGTTTGTTTGTTTGTTTTGTTTTGTTGCTAAAGAGATTGCTTTTCAAGATATTTTTTAGTTGTGTGTACGTGTGTGTGTCAGTGTGTACCAATGAGTACAGGTATGGAGCAGGGTGTTGAATTCCATGGAATTTGGGAGTTGCAAGCGGCTGTTAGCTGGGAAGTAAGCTAAGGCCCTCAGTAGCGGCAGTATGTGTTTCTCATGCCACTGAACTATCTATTTAGCCCCTTTTGATCTGTGTGTTGTTTGTTGTGGGTTTTATTTCTTTTCTGAGTCAGGGTTTCTCTGTGTAACCCTGGCTGTCCTGGAACTCCATGTGTAGACCCAGCTAGCCTTGAATTCAGAGATCCACCTGCCTCTGCCTCCCTAGGGCTGGGGTTAAAGGTGTCACCCCCACCATCTGGCTCCCTGTGCCGAGTTTGAGTTTAAAAACAGTGCCATATTATGGATGTCAGGCTGGCCATACACTCGTCAGCATTCTGCTTCCAGTAGCAGCTGATGGAATTACATGAGTGCTTCATCGATGGACAGTGGCATTAATGGAATTTTAAAGGTTCTGAATTTCAAATGGCAAATAAATAAATAAGCTTAAACAAGTGTTGTCATAATGTGTTTACTTTCTCAACAACAACAAAAGACCCATTCGTGAATAAGTCTGTGTCTTGTTGGAATGGGCTGGCCTAATTCACACAGTTTCCAGATAGGCTGTCAACGATTAGGTCCCACCCAGACTCAATGTAAAGCTGCAACTTTTCTCCCTCTCTTGGGTTCCCAGGCATCTTCTCACTTGTCTTTCAGTGGACTAGCTTTATATATTTTGGAATAGTACCAAGCTAACTAGCTCCTTTTGGGCTATCTGCCAGAACCTTCTTCAATTTCATTATTTTTACTTTTATTTCAGTATTTTTGTATGGAGGGGAGTTTGGCCTGCATGTGTGTCTGTGTCACACTTTTATATCTGGTGCCCAACAAGGCCAAAAGAGCATGTTGGATTTCCTGGCACTAGAGTTACAGTTGTGGTAAACGTCCTTGTGGGTGCTGGGAATTGAACCCCGGCCCTCTGAAAGAGCAGCCAAGGCTCTTAACTGCTACAGCTCCACCTTCCTTCTTTTCTGGACCACATCCCAAAGTACTTATATGTTTATTCCCACCTCAACCATCTTCTTTCCAAGTAGCTCATCACTCCTCAGCTCTTTAATGTTTTTTACCTAGTTAATGATTGGCTCACAGATATGAACATATAGCCTGGATTTTCTTCCTGCGTTCCAGACCTATACACTTGCAGGCCTGACCACATAACCTATCTGACTGTTTTCAAACTTACCTTCCTATCGAAACAAAGAGAATTCTCTATGTACACAATTTCCATGGCTTTCTTCCTACTCAGTTAAAAAAAAGTTCATCTTTTAGTGAATTTAATGTAGATCCTGTCCCCATTGTGTCACTAATATTATTCTTATCAATGGCCCTCCACTTAACCAACCCTAATGATAGATTATCTGACCTCAACTTACTAGGTTTCTAGGCCCTGTTATTTACTCACCCCTTGAAACTTCCCTCACTCAGCTTCACAGACTCCTCTCCAGTTTCTAAACCTTCTGTGTGTGGTGCTGGAGGTTGAACACAGGGCCTCATGCAGCTACGTAAGCACTCTACCATTGACTTATGTCCTTGGGCCTCATTTTAGGATTTTTTTGTTTGTTTGTTTGTTTTGTTTTGATTTTCAAGTTTTTTTTGTGTGTGTATGAGTGTTATGTCTACCTATATGTGTGTGCACTACATGTGTGCCTTGTGCCCTTGGAGGCCAAAAGAGGGTGTCCAATCCCCTGGAACTGGAGTTAAGGGTAGCTCTGAGTCACTGGGAACCTGGGAATGAAATCAGGTCTTGCTGCAAAAGCAAGTGCTCTTCATGTCTGAGCCATCTCTACAGCCCACCCCCCTTTACCCCCCATTAAATCATAAACTAGGTTCTCACTCTGTAGTCCAGACTGATCTTGAACTTGGGATCCTTCTGGGTCAGTTTTACAAGTAGCTGGAATTACAGACCTGCTCCACCAGACTTAGCCAGGATCCTAGTTTTCCTGCCCCGTGGCCTGTTCCTCCTCTGTCTCCGTCAGTAGAATTCTTAATGTTTCTGATTTCTAAACATTTACGTGTGCCTCCGTGCACTCAAACCTTCATCGAGCCCAGCTAGGTTGCTCGCTGATTAAATCTACTCCCCACATGCTTTCTAAACCACAGACTCCCAGAGTTAGCTGTTTCCACTGGGGGTATGTTATCACGTGAGAACAAAACCAAACTGAAGTTCACACCCAAATTAGACTTCCACCCCAGGAAATGGCACTCACCAAGTGTCCCTCATCAGATCAGAAGTCTAGAAATATCCTTGGCATCTCCCACTTAGAGGATCCACTCCATCTCCAAGTCCTGCCAATTTTACTCCAACCGGATGGTGTAGCTAATGCTTACAATCCCCACAGTGCTGAGTAAGTTGAGGCAAGAGGATTGCCCCCAAATTAGGGCAACACAGAGAGCTCAAGACTACTCTGGGATACACCGTGGGACTCTGTCTCAGAAATAAAATTTATGCATTGCCCCTTTCCTGTCAGTTCGCAGCATGGTAGTAGCCTTTCTACCTAAGCCACCATGTTCTCTTTCCTGGACTTCCAGTTGGTTTTCCTACATCCTTCTGTTTTAAAAAACGAGGTTCTGAATTTGTAAATTTAGATTTACTTTCTTGTTTTACACAGATGAGTGTTTTGCCTGCACGCATGTATAGCTGGGTGCCATGTGTGTACCTGCTATCTGGCAATGGTTGGAAGAAGATGCCAGATCCCGCCCTGGAACTAGAGAGTTACAGGCCATTGCGAGCCAACATATGGGTCCTGGGAATCAAACCTAGATCCTCTTCAAGAGCAACAGGTACTTGTAAATGCTGAGCCAACTCCTCAGCCTCCGTCTAATCTTCGACTGTCAGTCATACACACAAAATAATGTCAACTCCCCCACTCCATTTAGTGTGCACTCATTGCCTACTACAGTCATTTTCTGTTTATTTTTATTTTGTTTTATTGTATTGTATATTGCAGTACTGGAGATTGAACCCAGGGCCTCAGGAATAAGAGGCATGTGCTCTGCCATTTAGCTATATCCCCAACAGAATATTCATTTTCAAACCTATGTAAAGACAGGGTGTTTTAAACAATACAAGTTTTAGGTTTTCAAAAGACCGTTATGTATAGACACAGACAAAAGTTGAAGCTTTTCTACTTGGAGAGAAGCTCCGGTCCTGCAGCTCATCTGCTCTGTCCCTTGACCCCTGCTTGCCCCTTCCTCCACTCTGCTACTAGCAGCTACTAGAGGAGTTCCCCAGAGGCAGCTAGATTGAGCTGGAGTTCTTCAGCGGGGAACACAGCTGAAAAACTGCAAGACATATTTCAAACTCTTACAAAACAGAGGAAACAATAACAAGGATTTTTTTTTTGTGCTCTGGGCCTCCCTTCTTGGCTGCATGGTGTCTGCTAAACCATCTCACTGTTCTCCCTAGGCTGCAGCTGCAGCCATCTGCCAGCATCTCCCTTAACAACGCTCCAACACCAGTTTTAGCCTTTAGTCCATAAACTTCCTGTTCCCTCCCTGTCAAGCCTTCAGCCCCAGATCATGACCATAAAAGCCAAAACAGCCTTGAAAGTCTTCCTTGACTCCTCCAGGAGGATTTGCGGGCACTGGGGAATGGGGGTGGGGATGAGGGTGGGGGAGGAGCCTGGAAAGTATCGTTATCTTCATCCGGATGCCTCAGGGGTAGCCATCTTATTTTGCTTATCTCTGTGTACCACAGAGCCTAGTTTGTAACAGGTGCCCAATCAATGCTTGGAGAATAGCCCAGTAAGACTGAAGTGAGATGGTCTTGACTCTATTAATAGACTCTATTAATATGGCATTTTAACCAACAGGACACACAAACTAGATACGACTATCTGTAAAGATAAGCATGAAATACACTGTGTCTGGTTTCTTGTTTCCTAGCATAAACAATATATCCCCTCTGTGACAGGTTCCTGAGAGGAAAGGGAGGTTTCTCAGAGCCAGCTGCTGCAGGCAACTTTCTAGAGTCAGGTTTGGCCCTTGATGGGAGCCCAACAGGATCCCCAAGTTATGGAATGCAACTGTATTGTACTGCAATGTACTGGCTGCATGCAGGAGCAGACAGAGGTCTATGCTCTTTGTACTGTTTACACTAGCCTAACCGAACTGTTTCACTCCCCAGTGGGAGAGGAGTTGTCGTAGGCAGGCCATCAGTACTAGGGTGGGCAGTAGAGAAGTAAGCCCATATATTCAACCTCAGTCCTCCCTAGAACAGCTACTGAGATAGCTGCTGGGATCACCTTCAGAAGTTTCATCAGACATCGAGCAGAACTTACAGACACCAAACCCTTCCCTGATGGCCCCATGCTTGTCATTTAGTCCTCATAGCTCCTTAGGGTAGGTGTCTTGATTTATTCTCATTATACCAATGGAGAAACTGAGACCTGGCCAAATAATGTAGACTTGCCTGGCCTTACACTAAAAGGGAAGCAGGATCCAGGGTATGGGGGGCGGGGGGCAGGGGTGTGTCCTCATAGTTTAGCTAGAGTCCATGTGTCCCATCATGGCAGCACACTGTCTCCCACTGGAAAGCCAACAACGACAGCAACCAGGTATGACACCATCTTCAAGGGGGAGAGGATGTGACCAGAATACACACAGCAGAAATGTGAATGATGAAGCCCAGAGATGTTCACTGGCTGGTTGATTCTGGGGATCATTGGCAATGGGAAGTGAACGGATAGGACAAAGGGGGGTGCTCTGTGTAGCAATGCTACCGTACAAATGAAGACAAGGCCACGTTTAGGTGGAATACTGTGAAGGCCAAGCCACTAGGTGCTTCAGGGGCTCCACTATTACATTCCTAGGGCTAAACCTGAAACAATTGAAATCAGGCTTGTACACCAGCTCTTTTCACAACAGCCTCAGAGTGGGACAACCCAAAAGGTCACCAATAGATGGAAGGACAGACAGCCCAAAGTATTACCATGCAATGGCATATTACTTGGCCTTTAAAAACAATGAAGTTTTGACATGTGAACAACATGGATGAGCCATGAAGACTATACTACGTAAAATAAGCCAGACACCAAACGAAAAATACTGTATGACTCCAGTAGTACATGTTATCTAGGATTGTCAAATTCATAGAGACAGAACATACAGTAGTAATTACAGAGGAGAGGGAAGGATATGGGAAAATATTCCTTAGTATACATAGTTTTAGTTTTGTAAAATGTATTCTAATGATGGATGGTGGTAATGGTGGTGTGACTGTGGGACTGTACCTTAGTCACTCAGGATCTACTTGAAATTGTTCCAGAATTCCCAGCACCCGAGGATGCTCGAGTCTTATATATTTGGCATAGCATTTGCTTATAAACCTATGCATATCACCTGGCCATGGTGGTGGTGCACGGTTTTAATCCTGGCTCTCAGGAGCCAGAGACAAGAGGATCTCTATGACGCTGTGAGTTCAAAGCCAGCCTGGTCTACATAGCAAATTCCTGGACAGCCAATGCTACATAGAGAGACTCTATCTCAAAAACAAACAAACAAAAATGTATGCATATTCTTTTGTATGCTTTAAAACCACACCTAGATTATGTATAATACCTATTACAAAATGTCAATACCATCTACATATGCATTCTACTGTATGTTTTAGGGGATAATACACAATGTCTGCACATATTCAATACAGATGTTGTTTTCTGGGTATTTTCAGATATTGGTTGAATGCATGGATGCAGATGATACAGTACTCAATGTCCCTGAGTTATGCACTTAACATGACCTAGCACCTGACAAAAACAAAACAAACAAAATTCAGCAACAGCAGCCTGGTCTACAAAACAGTTGGGTTTTTTTAAGTCCAGAGACTCAGCCTTAGATGACAGAAACTTGTGACTTGATTAAGAACGGCAGTAAGCAGAAATTACCTCAAGAGGGTGCAAGAGAGCTCCGGGACAGTGAAAGCTACCCACCTCTACCCCCAACCTCTTCCTCTCCCTACCCCCTCACTGTGTGCCCTGTGCCTGCAACCTAGAAAAGCTAGTCAGTTTAGCTAAAACTGTTGGGTGTGGCCAAGCTCCCAGGGAGTCCTGGGGAATCCCTGTAAAAGAGCAACTTTACTTCTAGCTTCTCCAGTGGGTGCTCTTCTCTCTGAGGTTAAAAGCCCAGTAAACACTGCCAATAGGTGCTGTTCTGCCCTCACAGGTGGCCTGAAGGGTAAAGAGACAGTCCAGAACTGAAGAAAAGGTCGTATGCTTAAGCAGCAGACACGCTCAAATCCTGATTCTGCCATACAGTAGTGACTGGCCCTGGACTCCGTATTTCTCTATCTCTCTGTTTCCTTGTCTGCAAAATGGGGTAAATAACAGTTCCTGTAGGAGGAACTCAAAATTCCTGCTATCTCAAAACTGTTTTTACAAGCTGGCCAATAGCCCCAGCCCACAATCACGGTGCTCAGGAGACCAGGCAGAAGGATTGCTAGGAGTCAGTATAGGCTACATAGCAAAATTCTACAACAGCAAAATTTGGAGTCACAAATCTAAAAGAAGGGCTATGGATGTGACTTGGTTGGTAGTTTCCCTAGCATGCACAAAGTGCTGGGTTCAGTCCCTTGGCAATCTGAACTGGATGTGATGGTGCAAAGAAATAATTCCAGCACTTGGTAGGTAGAGGCAGGGGGATGAGGATTTCCAAGTCATCTTGAGCTACCTAGTGAGTTCAAGGCCAGTCTAGAATAGACTGGACCTTATCTCAAGAACGAATCAAACACTAGAAGCTGCGACTGTGGCTCAGTTGGCAGAGTGTGTGCCTAGCATACAACAAGTTCTGCATTCACTCTCTAGCACCACATAAATTGAGTATGGGGGTGTATGCCTGCAATCCCAGGACTTGGTAGGAGAATCAGGTCATGGTTATTAAATACATAGGGGTTTTTGAGGCTAGGCCAGGCTCTGTAAGACCCTGTTTCAAATAAAACATCTAAGGGTTGAGCAGATGGCTCAGCAGTTCAGAGCATTTGTTGCTCTTACAGAGGACCCTGGTTCAATTCCCGGCACCTGCATGATACTTTACAACCAAACATAACTCCAGTTCTAGGAGATCTAGGGACCCCTGCATCCTTAGGACCCTCTTCTGGCCTCCATGGGTACTAGGCACACACATAGTACATATACATTCATACAGGCAGATCACCCACATGCATTTTTTTTTTAATCTAAGAATTTTGTGGTTTAAAAGAGATAATGTAAAGTGCCAACCACAGTGCCTGAATGTAGGAGTGTGAAATCTATCAGCTAGGAATGCCCCATAAAGCGGTAAAGTCGTCATCATGATTAAAAGCTTCAGTAGCCCGTACCCTCTGGGCCCTCGGCTGCTAGCTGGTCATAACGGGGAGATAACTGTGGAAGCAGGCAGACAAGAAATCTAGCCGAGGAACATGGAGAAACTGACACCTGGCCCAGAGAGGAAAACCATGTTTGGGAACTTGTGGGACAATGGCAGCCTGGCACTCTCGCCCTTGAGCCACACCCTGTATCTCAAGTAGTCGTGCAAGGAGGCAGGAGAAGGGAGGGAAAGAGCCAACACCTGGGAACTTTTGGCACACTTGACCTTTGACTCAAGGAACCTTGGGGGAGGGGGGAGGCGTGGCTCCACCTTGCAGCCTTAGGCGCCAGCTGTACAGTAACGCGGTCTGTTTCAATTCCTCCCAGCTCACAGTGCCTCAGCTTGTTTTTGTGGCTGGAGAGGAAAAGCATGGGCGGAGCTCCACTGCACAGCACCAGCAACCACAAACCCGCCCCGGGACTAGGGTACAGAATGTACCCAGACTTCAAACCACACCCTTGTGGCTTGGGGAGGCCCCGGGGGCAGACTGGGGAGCTGTCACACTACATTGTTTGAGTGACTTGCCTAGCAACCGGCTTGGGATTCCTTAGTACTCAAACAATGGGATATCCCAAAGGGCTAGACTTACTCAAAGGACAGCCTGCCAAAGGGTCTGCCAAGACCAAAGATGCCTCTGATTGGAGAAGAGGTCCAAGGTCCTCTGACACCCCCCTGGGACCAGCTTAGCTTTGGGACTGACCTAAGAGAGCTTCCAGCCTAAGCCATTGTGCAGAGACACCCCAAGGTACTGCCAGGTTTGCCAATAACCCTAAACTAGGGGAACCGAGACTGCCTCCCTTCACTCGCCCCCATCATCTCCCAGGAGGCATAAGTGGGGTTTCCAGAGCAGTGAAGGGAGGGCACCAGTTGGGACCTTTGGGGAGGGTGGAAACCGTTTATCCAATCCCAATGTGACTTGGAAATTAGAGAACGTTGTGAGGGGGCCAAGTCCACAAGAGATAGGAACAACTTCCAGTTGAATGGGTCAGAGGGAGGTCCTGTGAAACCAGGATGCAATTCAGTGGGGACTAATGCAAGAGATTTTGTAGTGACAAAACCCAACAGCACAATCATCCGGCTCAACGCAAACAAACAAGGGAAACACCACATAATGAGAGCACTCACCACAACTGAATCCGAATCAGCTTCAAAATACAGCCCAGTTCACTGGTGTGGACCACATTTTCCATGCCAAATGTGAGGCTACATATTTGACAAGCTTGAGTGTACTTGTGGGGAAACAAGCCTTTCCCCAAACACCATCGGTCCTTGATTTGATGAGCTCATGCTTGGTGACAGTTTAGTCTTCATGAGAGAGCGATGTCCAGAATCTGGGAAAACAAGACAAAGTTAAGATTAGGAAGAAAGAGGTGGAGAGACAAGGAGGCCTCTGCAAAGATTGGAAGTGAAGGTGGAGTGGTAAGGCAAAAAGAGCTCAGCCTTTGTCACCTAGTGATTGTGCAATATCAGGAAAGTTACTCAACTGCTTTGAGCTTTAGTTTCTTTGTCTTTAAAACTGAGATGGTAAGTACCATATCTAACTACCATGGTATACTATGCCTGATGTACCAGAGCGGAAGAGCGTCGTGCAGGG
>JADRCD010111530.1:22729-34274 GCA_019843815.1 Montemys delectorum
CCCCTCTCCCTCTCTCTTTCCCTCTCTCTCCTCCCTCTCCCTTCCTCTCTCTCCCTGACCCCTCCCTCTCACACTCCCCATCTCTCCCTCCTCTCTCTGTGCACTTGTATGCCCTTTCTTTCTTTCTCTCCCCCACCCCAGCCCCTACCCCCACCTTCTCCCGATGGTGACATACCTATTATCCTTTCTTGGGGCTTATGAACTCTCCTGAGAGCAGCCTCACAATCAAACTGCTTGTAATATAATCTAATCCGACTTGAATTGGCTCATTTCACTGGCAGAGCAATAACCTATCACTGGATTCTATAAGAAAGCAGGCTGAACAACCCACGTGGCGAAGCCAGTCAGTAAGCAGCAGGTCTCTATGGCCTCTGCATCAGCTCCTGCCTCCGGGATCCTGCCCCGTTTGAGTTCCTGTCCTGACTTCCTTCAATGATGAACAGTGATATGGAAGTATAAACCAAATAAACCCTTTCCTCCCCTACATGCTTTTTGGTCATGGTGTTTCATTGCGGCAATAGAAACCCTAACAAGACACTAGTAAAAAAAATTAAAGGGAAGCCAGTGGTGCATGCCTGTGATCCCAGCTCTTAAAATCTGGAAGCAGGATGAGGATTGTGAGCTCAAGGTCAGTTAGGATACACAGTGAGCCATGCCTCAAAAAAAAAAAAAAAAACAAAAACAAAAAAAACCGAGGGAAAGATTTTTGGGGTCATATCAAGTTTTGTGTCTGCTGTGTGGGAAATGAATGAGCCTGAGTGGCTAGCCTGGATGTGGAGAGAGCAATCAAGCCATTTCTTCAGCTGGCCAGACAAGAGCTGGCCAGCTAATACTGAAGCATAAAGGAAGGGGCTGGAGGGGAGGGGAGGGGAGGGAGTCCACAGATAGGTAGAAGGTCAAATGAGAAAACATGTAAGTGAATTGATGGTGAAGTTTCTGACATCTCAGATATGCCTAGACATGGAGGAGGACACCTGAGAATTAATGGTCACCAAAATCCAGAAGACTCCTGACTCGGGCTCAGCATTCCTCTCTTATGCCATTTAACCTTCACCCTCACATAAACTCTGCCTTCACCCTGGTCCCACCCTTTCCTAAGACTCAGCCACACACAGCATCTATCAGTGATGCAATGGAAAAATCTCTGAACCCACTAAAGTCCTAGGCTTTCACTGGTTCCCACGTAGATGAGCCAGCCAACTGCCAACCCTCACCAGTGGGCCTTTAAGTGTCCTCTTTAGATCATTTGTCTCTAAGGGAGATGGATAACACATGCCGATGGTGAGCCCCGCAATTGAATCTTTAAATAGGAATCTGAGGAAATGGGAAGCATGGCGTTCACATGTTTCAGAGGCTCTGTGGGTGATTCTGATAGCCAGTAATGCAGGACCTGTTCTGTTCCATTAAGGGCACTTATGGTTCTGACACCCCAGCACACAGGTCCTGCTGGCCGCTAGTGGACAGAGGGTTTGTCCTGAAATGCCCCCCCCCCAACACAGGCATCTTTCCCTCTTGCTCATCTTTCTGTCAGGAAATGCACCCCTGCACAGCCACTAATCAGATTACCCTCTTACACAACTTTCTGCCCCTCCTTCCTCCCCCATTACATTTCCATAGGACAATCAGTTCTCGACTGCTCTTTCCTCTGTGTTCCGGGGCATTTCTCACAGTCTGTCTCCTTTAGGAGTTGCTTTGTTTATATATGAGTGCTTAAGATGCTTTTAGAATTCTGGGAAGATTGAAGCTGTCTTCTGAGTAGCCACATGTAGGACAGAACCAGGCCTATCGTAGGTAGCCAGGAGAGAGTGAATGAATTGAATGGGTCATGAAGTCAGCATGATGTGGGAATAATGTAAGCCACAGAAAGATGCTCTTGGCTTTTAGAGTCTCTAGCAGGACCAAGTACGTCCTCCTAGCTTGCCTGACACCACAGCTATATAGGCCCAGAGAGGTGGTAACACAAAGATCTGCTATAACCAAGCATTCATTACTTTACTTACTATATCATTACATTCTTTTGTAGTGTGTCCCTGTTATATACTAGGCACTACATGAAGTACCAAAGATAAGTGGGTGAAAATGAGCCAGGTTTGACGACCCCTACCTATACTCCCAGCTCATGGAAGGCAGAGGCAGGGGGATCACAAGTTAAGTTTATAGCCAATTTTGGCTACAGAATGGATTTGAGGCCAGCCTGGATTACATGAAATCTTTTCAGAGCCAGATCTGCCCCTACCAATGTGCCTTGACAAAACACAGGAACAGAACATACCTGACTCATGTATTCCCACTGATGCAGCTTACAGGTTAGCAAGAGGCAGATGTTAAATGATTACAGTAATGACTAGTACTCTGAAAGATGGGCAATGTCCAGTGAAAGTGTCTATTAACAAGAGGGCTTTGCTTGGGGCAGTAGAGCAGAGCTGAAAGAAAGGTTTCCCCAAGGATCCAAGGAAGTGACTTAGAGATGAGACCACAGGCCGGACCAGGAGTCAAATAGGCCAATAAAAAGAGAAGAGCATTCAGGCAGAGCCGAATAGCCACCAGGACCTTAGGCAGCTGCAAGTTTGACCCTTCTGTAACTGCAAGGTTGACCTTTGTAGAAAACCTTCAGAGAGACTGTTGGGACTGAGCAGTGTGAGTTGAATCATTCTAGAAGATACTAGGAGGCCAAAGTCTTTTAATGTGGGTCGAGAACGACCGTGACTCAAGTTGCTTTCAAGGTCAGATAGGCACCCCTCACTTTTCTGACAGCACAGGAGTAGTTTTACGCTTGGCTGCGGTGTTGGTTGATCCAGGATTGACAGAAATCAAGAATGAAAGCAGGCAGATGTGAGGAGGTTATGATGGTGACCCACACTAAAGTTGGTGGCTATTGAAACTAGACTGTGGGCTCGGCCCACACATTTTGCAGCTGAGGAAAATGAGGCCCAGAAATAGGGAGTGGCTTGCCCAAGGTCATCTCACTTCTGGTCTAGTCTCCCATTAAAGAGAAAAGCTCTCAGAGAACTAAGGGGAAAAAAAAGTGAAGTGGATTGTGGTAGGATGAATTCACTAGTGCACTGTGGGAAGTGTGGAGTTCTGGAAACAGAGATGCCCACATAGGGAAGGAAAAGAGACTTTGAAGAACATATACAAATGTTCTTCAAAGTGTTTTGTCCTTCCACAGTGTAGGGGTGCAATAAAGCTAGCCAGCACCAGCCCTGAGTTACATCCCAACCCTGTTTAGTCTGGCCGTTGCTCAGACAGGAGCTGCGTTCTTAAGGGCGGGCCAGTTCCTTCCTGCCTGGGGAGTCTAACGAAGTGCTGAGCTGGGCAGAACTCCCAGTGCTCCCTGGGTCCCAAAGCAAGCAAACAGAAACCTCATGCAGGGCCACGTGAGGTCAGGTGGGGCGGGGCACGGAAGCCCGAGCTGCAAAAGGATTGGCTACTGTTTGACACACCACTTCAAGAGCCCGCCCGGCCACAAGAGGCACAGCCTCCTTGCAGCTTCTTGAAGCTTCTTGCCAGCCCCTCCCTTGCTTGTCTTTGTAGGATAGGGGTGGGGGTGGTGAGGATCGCCTCAGAACATCCCTCCACTCCGAGAGACAAGTTTCTTCGCTTCTCCATCCACACCTGGTCTAAAAAACCGTAGAAATGTGACTGATTACCACTCACACACTGCTAGCAGCCCAAGGAAGATGAACACTGTACCTCTCCTGATGCATGGGAGGAGTGTTTTTGAGGGGAAGACAAGGCTGCGGAGAAATTAGGGAGAAAAGTCACCAAATAAGATTCCCACCAAGGTTTAGATCTTAGAACTATTTCTCTCACGCCACCTCCCCAAAGTAGGCCCCACCACTCCAGGCTTCCCCTCAGTGCCTCACCCATCTGCCTTTCCTGAAGAGCTATGTGTGGTGTGGAGGAGAAACATGGTGCACTGCAGATGGCGGGGAAATCTAAAAATTGTGAGGTCGATGCTTTCTGAAGTCACTTTTAGGTGTGGCGTACTAATAGCCTATGCTACCAAGATCAGCCTAAAAACTAATTTTTTTTTTCAGGGGGAGAGGGTTGTCATGGTAGGGAATCAAACTCAGGGCCTTGAACACCTAGACTACTTCTCTACCACGGAGCTACATCCTCATTCCATATCTTACTTTAAAAAAAATTTTTTTTTGTTTTTTTGTTGTTGTTGTTTTCACTTTCGTTTATTTGTTTGTTTTGTTTTGTTTTTGAAACAGAGCTCCAGTGTAGCTCTGGCTGTCCTGGATGAAACTCACTATGTAGACCAGGCCTCGAACTCAAGAGATCCACCTGCCTCTGTTTCCGAAGTGCTGGGAGGATCAGAGGCAAGCACCCTCTGATTCTGCTGGACTTTGAACCCCTTTTTGGAGGAGGAGGAGGAGGAGGAGGAGGAGGAGGAGGAGGAGGAGGAGGAGGAGGAGGAGGAGGTGGTGGTGGTGGTGGTAGGAGAAGTGCACACTTCTAATCCCAGCAGTCAGGAAGTAGAGGCAAGGGGATTTCTGAGTTCCAGGCCAGCCTGATCTACAGAGTGAGTTCCAGGACAGCCAAGGCTACACAGAGAAACCCTGTCTCGAAAAAAAATTTTTTTTTAAAGAGTTCACTTATTCTCCATGACAGCTACTGTAGCATAGTATTGATGACACACTCACAAGAACTTATTCTGTTGAGACAGAGTCTCACTTCATAGACCAGACTGGCCTGTAAGTATGTGGCTCAGGGGAGGCCTACAATGCCCTCTTTACAATCCTTCTACCTCCCAAGAACTGGAATGGCATCGATGAGAACCCATATCAAGACTGTAAAGGTGTGTGAACTGTGTCAAGTGATTTACCCATGAACACATAACAAATACAGAGCTAGGGCCTGGACTCAGTTCTGTCTCATTCTGCCCATCCTACAGGTAGAGTTTCTTCCCTGAGTAGTGTCCTTGGACATTTTATATCATCCACAGTAGTCTCATACCTTGACAAGCTAGTCCTGTCTAACAGAAAATGACCCGCTTGTCTGCCTGTTTCACGCTTTGGAGTGCTAGAGTTTCAGATTACTGGAAGCAGGTGGACCCATCAATGCCATGAGCTGAACTGTCATGAGACGGCTTCTTTCAAAGCTCTCCTAGTGGTGGCGGGGTGATCTGCTGCCAGGGTGCTGGGGGCGGGGTGGGGGGTGGTGGGGAGAGGAGGGGCACATCCCAAGAGAAGCAGGGACAGCTGGGAAGTTGGCTGAAAGGTGGCCTGTGTGTCCTTTAGGTTCTTCAATGCCTGACAGATCTTGGATGGGTTCTTGGTCCTCCTCTCGAAAGATATTAACGAGGGCAAGGGAGCCTAGTGAATATTTAATAGACAAGTATAAAACATTTCACAGACTCTGTCTACATAAAGTTCTTTTGAAGGTCCACACAAAGCCACAAGGGCCTCTTGGAACTCTCAATCCAAGGAAATGATTAACTTTCCTCATTTCTGGAGAACGATGCAATCTGTTTATGAAATGTCTAAATTAATGGGAGAGGATCCAGTGCAGTTGGGGGTTTTCCACCATCCTTCAGCTGAGGCTCCTGGTCAGGGAAATTTGAGCCTGGGGCCCACTTGGCTTCCTGACCACTTCCTGCTCCCAAGCCTCCTCCAACAGTGTGCCTTTAATAAGTCCAGGTTGTTTCCAGTTCAGCGTTAGTTAACCCTTTGAAGCCTGGGTAGACATATCACAGTTCAAACTCACGAACCATTTAATACACATCAAAGATTGGCCAGTAACACAAGTGTTCCTATGTAGATGTTTTCACTGTAGGGATCAAATGAGATAATATGTGTGTGAAAACGCTGTGTAATCCTTGAAGCACAGTAAATGACTTTATTCTATTTCTCAATAGAATGGCATACTTATTTATAAGATGGATGCTCGATCTTATGAGGGCCCTTTGAACAAACCAAATTAGCACTTGTTGAATCTGGAAAAGCAGTAAATTTCCCTCCTCCCCCTCCCTTCTCCCCCATCTCCTTCTTCTTTCCATGGTTCTCAAAGTAATGGACTTGGAATTCCTTGCTTTCTGCTTGAGCGATAGCCTTGCTCACTTCAAGTCACTCCAATCTCCTTTTTCTTTGTTTTTCCCCAATGAGGATTATAAAAAGACAACAACACATTGAAAAGTATTTCTAGAAATTCAGGAACCTGGTTTTTGTCCCTGGCTCCTGAGAAATGCTTGGTGGGAGTGCTCAAGGGCTGTGTACACAGAGGCTGGGCCACGCCTGTAGCCCAGTTATAAAGACCAGGCAGCCTCAGAAACAGAGCTGATTGATGTTCTGAGAAAACCTCTTCTCCAAATCGGAGGTGATTCTCCTATGGTGCTGGGGGATAAGGAAATTGGCTTGATCATTGGGAGGGGAATTTGACAGTATCTCACAAAATCATCTACGCATGTATCGTTTGACTCACCAGTTCCATTTCTAGGAATCTGCCTCCAATAGTCTGAAAAAGCATATGTACAAAGGTATTCATTGCAGTGTTGCTTGTGATTGCAAAAGGTCCTGGGTTACATTCCCAATATTATTAAAAAAATTAGGAACCACCTGAATGTTTACAGATAAAACAGTTATTACTGCACAGATGGCAGTGTGCCCACATCAGAGTATTATGTAGCTTCGAAAAGAATGCAGATACTTCCTATGAACTGGTAGACTGATTCCTAGGCTTGTTTCTTAAATGTTTAATTAATTTTGAGATAGATTCTTGCTAGATAGCCCAAACTGCCTGAAACTTACAATCCTCAACCCCTCAAGTGCTTGGATTATACACGTGAAAATATCTACGTTTTTCAAGACAGGGTTTCTCTGTGTAGTCCTGGCTGTCCTGGAACTCACTCTGTAGACCAGAAGAGCCTTGAACTCACAGAGATCTACCTGCCTCTGCCTCCTGAGTGCTGGAATTAAAGGCGTGCGCCACTACTACCCAGCAGGTATATTGTTAATAAAAATCACAAGTACGGGAGTGTGGTGTAGCTCAGTGGTGGATCCCTTGTCCAGCATGTGTGTGAGGCCCTGGATTCTATCCCTAATATCTCAAAGACAAGTCTAAAAATATATCTATGTTACATTTCTTTTTGCTTAAGGACAAAAAGTTTTTAAAAGATATATGTATAGATACAGAAGGAAACAAAAGAATAAACCAGAAACTAATAGACTTGGTTACCTACACAAAGAGGGAATAGCAATACCTAATAGGTATTAAAGAGGTATTTCTGGTAACGTATAAGGCACACTTGAGGGAATGGTTTATTTAGCTGTGGAGTTTCGAGAATGTTTTCTATTGCTGTCTTGAAAGATGAGTATGCTATCACCAGGCTGGCTGACCTTAATGGGGAGATTATTACTGGCAGGTGGAATGGTTATGAGCAAAGGCCCAGAAGTGAACCAGCTTGGCATGTAAGGCGACCCGGGCATTGCGTGGGAGAGGATATTTCGTGAGAAGAGTCACAGGAGGGGACAGACAGGACTGAAGCCTGAACATTCTGTGAGACACTGGTCCAGAGTATGAATTTCATTGGAGATGAGAAGCCAGACAGAGGAGTATTTTGAGCAGAGGGGCAATCCAAGCCAGTCTCTGTTGCAGCACTTTCTCTGGGGAGAAGAGTATGGTGTGGAATGCACAGGATGAGGGAAGAGTAGAGAGAGAGGTTCATGAGGAGGCAACTGTGACCACTGAGATCAGACCAGAGAGGACGGTGGCTTGGACCTTGAACATAAGGAAAAGTGTTCTGGGTCATTGTAGATTTCCGAAGGAGTAGAAGAGAAGATTTGGGTGTTTAAAAAAGGTTGAGAAAGGGTCTCAATAAATTGCCCATACTGCCTTTAAATGTACTCTGTAGACAAGTGGCTTTTGAACTTTTGATCCTTTCATGTGCCAACAGGTTTGGCCCTAAAGATGATTTTATTTATTTATTTATTTATTTATTTTTAAAGATTTATTATTATACATAGGTACATTGTAGCTGTCTTCAGACAGCGGTTATGGATGGTTGTGAGCCACCATGGGGTTGCTGGGATTTGAACTCAGGACCTTCGGAAGAGCAGTGAGTGCTCTTACCCACTGAGCCATCTCACCAGCCCCCCTAAAGAAGATTTTAAATATTCCCATCACCATGAAGTGATAAGTACATGATCTAAGACTTTTTTGCACATACTTAAATTTATTGTGATGCTACACTGTCCTCCACACATAGGTAGAATTACTATTTTTTCAAAAAGATTTATTTATTATGTATATGAGTGCTCTATTGACATGTATGTCTTCATGGCAGGAGAGGATGTCAGATCCCATTATAGATGGTCATGAGCCACCATGTGGGTGCTGGGAATTGAACTCAGGACCTCTAGAAGAATAGCCAGTGCTCTTCTCTTCACCACTGAGCCATCTCTCCAGCCTTGAATGATTACATTTGAATTAAAAATATTTTGATGAACTGAGCAGATTGGCTTAAATCCATAACCCCAGTACTTGGGAGGTGAAAGGAGGAAGAGTTGAAGTT
Organism: Montemys delectorum; assembly: GCA_019843815.1. Lineage (NCBI taxonomy): Eukaryota > Metazoa > Chordata > Mammalia > Rodentia > Muridae > Montemys > Montemys delectorum. The sequence continues at coordinate 31,248 of JADRCD010111530.1, forward strand.
TTAGGCTAGCCTTGGCTATATGCCAAGAATCTCTCTCAAACAAATGACTATAGCCCCAGCAGTAGCAGCAGCAGCAACAACAAAACCCCTCTGAATCTTACAGTGAATAAATACAATCTTACGTAGAGTTTAGTTAATGTTCTGTTCTTCCCTGGCCCTCAGCCAGGAGCAGTAGGGTGGAGAACAGGCCACAAGAAAAGGTCTTAGGCTCCTTTCCTGGTTCTTTCCTCCGAGGCCACTTCTAGACCTAAAGGTTTAGAAGAATTTAGGGCAGAAATTAGGCCTGGTACTCCCAACAGCTTGAATTTGTAGACTGTTGTTATTGGCTGCTTGTGGGTTTGCGTCTGACCTGTATAGAACAGAGAGACAATGTATGTGGCTTTACCGTCCCCCCCCCCCCCCCCCCCGGCATTGAACTTGCTCTATCTGTTTTGGGCAAGTCCCTTCCACTCACTGAGCTTCAGCTGCTCTAGCTACCAACCAAGTGTAGTAGGTCTCTACTGGAGTTTTCAGGCGTCTCTAGGTGCCTGAAAACTCCAACTTTCCGTATTCCAGAAATAGTGAATGAGCTTATGTTACTTACATTTTACAGCAGTTGTAGGGTCACAGCAAAGTTTACCACAGAGTCCAGAAAATTGTTGCCCATCCCCTGTCCTCCCACATGCATACCTCTCTCCATGACTGACTGTTGACATTCCCTACCAGAGTGGAAAAAAAATGCATTAAAATTGATGAGCCTACACTGATGCAGTCTCATCACCCACAGGCCACAGCTTCACAGCTTGCCTTAGGGCTCAAACTTGGTGTGTGTATCCTATGGGTTTCAGTAAACGTTGAGCTATGTGTGTCCCTTGACAATCTTACACTGAATAGTTTTGTTGCCCCCACCCCCATCTTCTGTATGAAACCTATTCTCCTCCTTCCTACCAACTCCTAGCAATCCTAGGCATTCTCACCCTCCCTGAAGTCCTGAGGTAGCCACAATGCCCCATAATCAGGTCCACAGAGCTTGTAACTTTGTACTTTGGCTTCTTGCTCACATAATGCACATAAAGCTGCTTTACGCCATTGGTTCCCAACCTTCCTAATGCTGTGACTCTTTAACACAGCTCCCCATGTTGTGGTGACTCCCCCCTCCCCATCATAACATTCTTTTCATTGCTACTTCATAACTGTAATTTTTACTGCTGTTGTGAATTGTACCGTGAGTATCTGATAGGCTGCCCCCCGTGAAACGGTTGTTCAACCTCCAAAGGGGTCACAGCCCACAGGTTGAGAACTGCTGTGCTGTCTTTTTGTGGTTTCAATAGCTCCTTTTACAACCTTGGGGGGGGGGGGAGAATCCACTACCAGAATTTACCACCATTTACTTATCCAGTTCATCTGCTCCAGGGTGTCCTGGTTGCTTCCAGGTTTGGGCCCTGGTGGACAAAGCTGTTACAAACACACCTGTCCTAGGTCTTTTGTACAGATCTAAGGTTTCAGGTCGTCTAGGTAAATACTAAATAGTAATTACTGTTAGAGTCTTCTTTTTCTTGAATTTGCAAGTCCCTAACAATGTGTGGCGTTCTGTATCTTTCCGTGTGCTCATATTTTCTCTCTCTCAGCTTTGCATTCCTCTCCACTTCTCCCTCCTTCCTTACCTTCCCCTCCCCCCACCCCACCCCGCACTGCATCTCCATCAGTGTCTGAGAGATGATTTCACTGTGCTGCTGAAATTGACTTGGAACTCACTCGGAATCCTAGACTGGCCTTGAATTTGTGATACCCCTGCCTCGGCCTCTGCAGCTCTGAGGAAGACTGGCATGTATGCCTGGAAGTTTTTGTTTTTTTTTTTAATTTGAATGAACTTTACTTCGGCAATTCCTTCTTTCACAAATCATCCATTTGGTGCTGCATTTGAAAAGTCACCCCCACACCCAATCTTTGCATGCAGCCATGGTTATAGATACGGCCCAATTCCAACATCCTAGTCTTCAAGAAAAATGGTATTTCTTTTTGCCAGTAATTATGTAACACTACTGCACAGGTTTTGTGCAGAAGCTCTATGGATGGCATGCTGTCAGTGTTCAGAGATGGGGTAAACCTTGAAGGCGTTCTCGGTGTTAACCTACAGGTTTTTGTAGTTTGTATTTGAGCTATTTTTGTGATGTGTGTAAGGTTATAAGTCTAGGTCCAGTTTAGTACACATCTTTTTTTTTTTCATGGTAACAACTCTCTTAAACAATGTGAATGGAGACTCTCATTTCTCTTTGGCTGATCATGTCTAATTTGGCCAACTAGGAGTCAAAGGCTTGTTCCCATTCCCTTTCCTCCCTTCCGTCCCTCCCACGTTGCCTCCTTTCCCTCATTTAAATCCATGACCTCTTTTTTTTTTTACTAGTTGTATTAATGAATTTAGTGTATTAATTCATTAAGATAGGCATATACGTATCTGCACATACATGCATAGTCTAAAATACAACCTGCTCAGTCTGTAAAATGTTACAAGTCTGTACGTTTGCAGGGCTGACCACTGGCTACTGGATAACCAGTTGGTGTGCCCTTCCCTGGGGAAGACTCCCCTGCTCTCAGCTCTCCTTAGTTGTCTGCAGTTCAGTGCATAGAATTGAGGCCTCGTGGGCTTTCCTCTATTGTTATTGTCCTTGTTCATCTCCTGTTTGCGCAGTCATGTTGGTGAGGCCTTATGGTGTAGCTTTTCACATCCCTAGGAGATACAATCTTACAGCAAATCCCAGTTCTTCTGGCTCTTATAATTTCTCTGCCCTCTCTTCTGCAGTGTTCCTTGGCCTTAGGAGCTGTGCTGTAGACATATCAATTGGGACTGGGCACCACAACTTATCCACCAACAGACTGACTGTGACTTTCCCTAGTTCTCTCAATCCCTGTGTTCCTTTAGCAGGACATAATGGCTGGAGGAACCTGTCTGTCTGTGTCTCTCCCACCCCTATTCCTTCCTCCTATCTACCCACCCATCTCTCTCTCTCTCTCTCTCTCTCTCTCTCTCTCTCTCTCTCTCTCTCTCTC
>JADRCD010111534.1:0-10796 GCA_019843815.1 Montemys delectorum
TAGAATACTTTTTTCCTTTTGTACTCTATGTGAAGTATTTATTTAGTCATCTCCAACCTGATAGTTACTATACTTCTGAACCTTTATATGAGCTTAATGTTTCAATATAGAAATTATGTGTTTATGTCCAGAAATACCACATCATAATTATATATTTATTTCATAACAGATAGCAATGTCCTTGGTGAGTAAGTAATGGTAGAATAACTATCTCTAAGAAAAGAAGGAATAGAGGGAAGAATGTGTCGTGTAATATGCACTAATTCTGTTCTTCCTCACACAGCATTTGCTTTCAGCTTTCAGTGGACAGAGGATTCAGGATAGAAATGGAAATCACTCAAGAGTGAAAACAAGGATCCAAAACTCAAATTTTCTCTTAATCACAATGTATACTGTAGCCTTTAGACCAGAGAAACCCCTTTCCTTTCTAGGTTCAATATCAATGATTTACAAATATAGATAAATCTAATCAGGAAGAATTTGTAGGTTGGCTGAGGGAGCACTCTGGGTGCAGTTCAGTGAAAATATTACCACTCAAATGAAGCATATTGCATGGGCAATACGTATCTGGTTTCATGTACCACACATGGTTCTTCACAGACACTAAATTAGACACAAAAGTCACAAGAGGATAACAGATCTCTTTCTGCCCCATTTCACAAACACAACTTTTTCTTGTTTCTTGGAGACTGAACTCTTGTTCCAGCTTCCTCGTGCCTATCAATCAACTTGAAAAGACACTTGCAGTTGTGTTTCCTTCATGAAGATAGAAACCCTGGCAGTGGTAGCAGACACTCATCTGAAAGCTCCATTCTAAATTACCTTTGTCAGCCTATGTAGAAAGCTAAAGGCATGCTGCAGTCTTATGTGATTAAATCAGACGATACGCCACCCAGCCAAAGAATGGAAAATCCTTTTTGTTTACATGCTCCATTAGCAGCACTTCACTGAAAAAAAAATCAGTCTTGGTGTAATTCCTTACCTATGTGCCTCTAATTGTCACTTACAGATTCTTTCTCTCAATCATGCTATGTCTCATAAATCAGGAAGCAAAAGCATTTGTGGCTGAGTTGCTGTGTCTTATTTAACATGATATGCTTCTATTCCATTATTATGCCAAGACCAATTGTGTCGTCACCATGGAAACCAGGGCACATCAAGGTGAAAAGCCTCCCTTACAGAAAATACATGGACTATAGAACTCCATGCTCCACCAATGCCAAAAGCCTGGATTTTGACAAAATCATCAGATTCAGCCCATCATTCACTCCAAAGCACTGTCAGTCCATTCTATACTCTCTGAAATTTAGCCTGTATTGTTCTCCAGGTCCCCCAAAGAAAACCTGCAGGATGATGACATCATTTAACTTACAGGAAATTCACTCAAGAAGCACAATACATTACAAATATTAAAAGAACAACTTATTACAGTGATAGACTGAAAATTAACTGCTATCCTTAAATTATTTAATTTAATTCTTCAAACGGTTCACCTCTTTACAAAATGCACTTTCCAGTTCTTAGGTCCCTAATAAGATAGATCATTTCTAAATAGAGTAGTGCAAATGTTGATCAAAAATAAAAGTCAAATACTTACATAGTTATAAATTATACAAAAGGGGTATGTTCTATTTTAGGCAAATACACACAGTACCTCAGTTATAATGCTTGTTTTTGATGATGTAAGTGTGTTTGAGCCCATGTACCCATGCCTAAAATTTTTATATTCGAGGAAAGAGCCCCTACCTACTCTCCTACAACTCAATAATTTAATTATCTTCTTCTACTTAGGGAATACTTCTTTGGCTTTGGCCTAATGTTGACAGAGAAATATTAATTAAAAGAAAAGAAACTGAGACTGGAGATGGCTCAGTGGTTAAGAACACTTGCTAGTCTTCCTGAGGTCCTGAGTTTAGACCCAGCATTCACATCATATCATACAAATCTAACTCTAGTCCTAGGAATAGCCAACACCATCTTGACTTCCACTGGCACGAGGCATGTAAAGGGTACATAGACATATATGCAGGAGGAATACTCATAGATAGGTAGGTAGGAAGACAAACAGACAGACATCACTTTGTGCTCTTCCAGGAGACTCATGTTCAGTTCTCAACACCCATATCAAGTGGTTCACAATAACCTGTAATTTGACCTCCAGGGCATCCAATGCCTACTTCTGACTTTCACAGGTATCTATATCACATGATATTTTCATGCAAAGGCATATATACCTATATGTTAATAATTTTAATTTTTCAGAAAAGAATTCATTAAATTTCTAACTTAGGAAAATATTTTTGATAGCAAAAGAAAAATTTAAAAAAGCAAAAGGACCATGGTGAGATACTTGGAATAGATATCAACCTTGGAGGAAAGTAAACCCACCTGTTCCTTCAGTAGTGAATAATATCACTTCTTGATTTTCCTACAAAGTTTGGTTTTATGACTTCAAGAGCTAAAACAATAGTCTTGTTTATTATAGTTCTACAAAAGTTAAAGTTAAAAATCGATAAACAAATATCATTACAGGTGACCAGAGAAGCTAAGCTTTGCCATACATGTTGAATTTTTTGTGTGTGATCCTAACTCCTGATAATTGTCTTCGATATATTAAATACAAAACTTGTGAGGAACATGTTGGCCCTTCAGTTTTAAAACCATGTGTACATTAATTAAAAACTAATTCTATGACCTGAAGAGATGGCTCAGTAGTTAAGAACACTGGCTGAAGCTGGGTAGTGGTGGCACATGCCTTTAATCCCAGCACTTGGGAGGGAGAGACACGCGGATTTCTGAGTTCGAGGCCAGCCTGGTCTCCAGAGTGAATTCCAGGAGAAATCCTGTCTCAAAAAACAAAACAAAACAAAAAAGAAGAAAAACACTGGCTGCTCTTCCAGGGGAGACTTGTTTGATTCCCAGCACCCCTATGACAGCTAACAACCATCTGGACCTCCAGTTACAGAAGATCTAACAATCTCTTTTGGCTTCTGTAGGTGCCACCCATGTACATTATACATAGACATACATGCATAAATAGGCAAAAACAAAAGCCTCTTCCATGACTTTGTATGTGGACTGCCAGCAAAAGGTTTGGCGCAGACTTAGGATTAGTCTTCCTACCTGAAATGATCCAACACAGCAAGTCACTCACAAGTGTGCCAATCTGCTTGGGTTTTAGTTGATTCTGAGTGTAGTCCATATTTAAAAGGGTCCAGCAGTTGGAGAAACCAAGTTATTAATGTATAGAAAGCTCTGTTTTTGCTGCCTAATTTTCATAGTACCAGAAGCTGCTGTGAAGGCAACTAGGAGATAAAAGTATCAATAGTCTTACTTAGCTGCAATTCATCCAAGCTACAGAAATGATCAGTTTGACAAGATATGACCTTCACTAAAATAGACACACAAATGTCATGGAGTAACAATGGCTTCCTAGTTGCATTCAAGACCTACTCCAAATGGAGGGAGTACATCCCTGGAACCATCAATCTGGCCAAAACACATGTCTGGGGAGTATACTGGCCACAGGGATGAACCTAGCATTGCTATTTTGCTAAACAAACTTATTAGCAAACTGCCCTCTAAACTATTGCATTCACTGATTAATACAGCTCTCAGACCCACCTCATCAGAGAAGATTTAAATGAAGGGAATAAGTGTCCATATAGTACTCAGTCACAAATGGGAACATCTATAACATACACACACACACACACACACACACACACACACACACACTCACTCACTTTCTCAGTCAAGTATCAGAGATCATTGAAGAAGAAGGGAAAAAATTCTAGGATATAGAAGTCAGCAAGGACAGTGAACAAACTCACATCTTCTGGACAAGACAAACTGGCACACATACAAACTCACAGTAGCAGTTGTGGTCTAACAAGAGCTATACAAGATCAAGCCATTCAGCATTCTACTATGAAAAAGGAATATATACTCCTGACCTCCAGTTCAGGAGCTATAGACAAAAAGTTGATAAGGGGAAGAAAGTCCATTTTCTTTAAAGGGTTGTCTCCAGTAGGTAGACTATCCATCAATAGATGGCCACACACTCATGCATATATAGGTGGTGCTAATTTAACTCAGTGAGTTGTTGAGGGAAAAAAGAAGAGCTGAAAGTGAGAGAAATGTTGTTATAGGAGGAACTGGGGAAGAAAGAGAAGACATGATTAAAGTCCATTATGTACATATATAAAATTACCAAAGAATTTGTTAAAAATAGTACATGAAATCAGTATGGAGATTCCTCAAGAGACTAAAAATAGAGCTGTGATATATATTACTACTAGACTATACCAAAAGAACTCCATATTCTACCACGGAGACACTGACTAGTCTACCCATGTATATGGTAATGACCCTAGATGCCCACCAATACATGAATAGATAATGAAAATGTAGTAAAAATGGAACATTATTCACCTGTATAGAAAAAAAAAATCATGAAATTTTCAGGAGAAAAATACATTTGTAAATTAGAATATCAAGTGAGGAGATGATAATCCAGAAAGACAAAAATGCATGCTCTTTTATCTGAAGATTTTAACCTACGATTATGCATGTACATATGTAAATAAGTGTGTGTAGTCTGAAAAATCTAGAACAGAGACCAAAAGATGGCACCATTAGGGAGTGAAAAGGGCATGGGTTAGGCAAAGAAATGCAAGGCATAGGGGGAGTAGGAGGCAATAAAAGGAGCCCATGGTCTATTAAAAAGAAAAAGAATCTGATAGACAGAAGGACAAACAAGGACCACCCGTAGTGGGGCTTAAAGAGGGGGGTAAAAAGACCATAAAATGTACTTTGTTTCAAAAGGTTATTATGCTATTTAATGCATTATATGCTGACTTAAAACATGTGCAAATACACACACACACACACACACACACACACACACACAGAGTCATTATGTTTGAAATAATGTGAACAATGGATTCAATTTAATGAACACTTATGCATCAGCTTACTGAAAAGCACCTCTAAACTAATTCATTTAGTCTTTAAAGCAACTTGGGGGTTAGCCAGATATGGCAGCCAGTAAGGACAATTGCTGACCTGAGGACATGAGTTTAATCCTCAGAACGCACAGGGTAAGAAAGTACCAAATCTTGAAAGCTGCCCTCTGACCACGCATGAGCTATTGCATGTACATTCACACATGTCCACACAAAAAAAATATACATATGTATACACACACATACACATACACATATACACATGCATATATCTATATTAAATGTCATCTTCTAATGAAAATGTAATCTTTTTTAAACTAATTCCATGATGTAAACATGAAATATCTCAAACCCTTTACTGAAGAAAATATCTTAGAATGCAGATTAGAAACAAATGTAAGAAAACTGGACATGCCAACATGCTTTTATTTCATGTATTAACATCTCAAAAATAGATATTCTAGAAAATAAATGTGATATACTTAAATTAAATTCAAGACCAGACACCCTGGTAATCTATTAACTCATGCTAAACATTGTACCAGACTCAAACAAGCAAAATGAAAATACCAGAAATAAGGCCTCCTTACTATTTATAATTTTTAATATTACCATTTCTACAGAACCCCACTTTATTAGAAACAGGTATAAGTGACAAGCTCACTTTGATAACTGAAGTATACACACAATGAAACCCTTGTCTATCTCAGCAGAAGCATGGAGACTTGGCATGAGCTGTGTGTCCATTTCCCTCTCAAGAACCAAAACACAACTCTGACAGGTCCTTACCTGTCCTTCTAGGCCCAAAAATTGAGGCAACTGCTTAAAGAGCCCCACCAGCATGGTCACCACAGAATGAGAGTGAGAGATAAACCTTTGGTGATTTAACCTCCTACATTTGGCTGGAATTTACTATTTCAAGCTAATATTCGCCACTATATCAATATAATAACACACAGTAACAGGCAGTGTTTAAAGGAATAAGATCATCAGCCAAACAAACTGTCACCACTGCTGTTTATACTAATAAACTTAGTTTGAAACACAGACAATGTATAACAAATACCATTTTGTACCAATAATACTCAAGGGCTAATATTGAAACCCAATAGGCTGACTTATAATTAGCTTACATTACGCAAAATAGATTATAAAGTTAGTATATCTCAAATCATTTTAAAAAATTTTTTCTGATGTAGAGCCCTTTTGTACATTTTAAACACTAAGTAATTTTTAATTTTTAATATAATACATTTTGATATATTATCTCCTCCCCCAATTCATTCCAGATCCTCTGCCATTGTCACACATCTCCTTGTTCCTTGTCTTCTGGACAAGAAAGTCAAAACAGAAATAAAAATTAAAAAATCAAAACAAGCAAACAAAAAAACAAATAAGACCAAAAAATGCCCATACTTTAAATTTCTATAGTAGTAAAAACATAGGATTTGTTTTTATAGAAATATTGATTATCATGTATTTTACTCCTTCCCATAATTGGAGTAACATGAAATTAAGACTCTCCTGTATCTTAAATTCTTCATACTTTGGAATACATACTAAAAAAAAAAATGGGATGTGATTTTCCAGTATGTCATGTTGGCATAGTTGATAATTCATTCTTTATTGCTGCTTATCATATATATATGCATTGATAGGAAAAAAATCATATAATTTGTTCAGGTAATTATACCCTGCATGCTTTCAAAATAATATAGATAGCACAAGAAATACAGAGCCAAAAACAAATCATGGAATGACTAAAAAGAAGAATGAAGTCAGGCCTCCTGTCATTTGAATTGACTACAAAACCTTGAATCCAATAAGAGACTATATGGCTATTAAAATTTGTTTTAAAATTTACCTTTGAAATTTCTGATATCCAAAAAATGGCAGAAACATAATGTCTTATCATACATATACTTTCCAAAATATTTTAAAGGCAGTCATTCCTGGGAAGCATAACTCTTCATGCTGTATAAACCAGTCAGGTATTTCTTCTTTGAGTCTACAAAAGGGAAGCAGGGAGAAATCGTCCTTATCAACATCCTAATCAACAGTCCTACAAGTATGGCAGGACAATTCAGACAAAGACTTCCCAGTCTGCATCCAATTAAGGGTTATATTTCATCTTCTGGCTGGGGGAAATAGCCAGGGTAAGACCATAAGCTCTTCCCAGATAGTCATTTAGGCAATGTCAAGTTCATAGGCAATATTCTATGTGACATTCTGAACCAAATATCAAAAAAAGAGAAAATTTACTCATTGTTACATATGTTTCATGGTGCACGCATGGCAATTTCTTTATGCCTAGATATTAGGAAAACATTCTCGTTTATCTGTGAAGGAATTTTAAGTCCCATGATCTTATTCTTTTATTTGGTGTGACAATCTGTATGTCTGTTACTGTCAACACTTTTTGTTTTTCTATTGTCATGTCCAATTCCATAGTTATTTCTGATTTGGATTCTTAGAAGCTCTTTTTCAACTTTGAAAATCCATCACTAGCTAGGCAATTGATTAAAGGTGACATTAGTGTGTAACAAGCCTAGAATGTCATGTTTCTAAATAATAATATGTATAACATGGATATATTGTATTGCTGTTCATAAAGAGATTCTACAATAACCCAAATATAAGTATCAATTATTTTCATAGTAAAGTTGTAAAATTCATTAATTCTTTGAGAATTTCATACAGTGAATCTTAATCATACTCACCCTATATTCCTCCCAGACCTACTTCACTTCCCTGTTCCTCAACTTTGTGTCACTAGTTTTGATAATTCATTCACTCCTCTTTGTGATGCTCACATGCTCCTGTGTGTGGAACCATTCTCTAGACTATAGTAAGCCTGACAATAGCCAACCTCAAAAAGGCTCACCTAACCCTAGAAGCCATCAATTGCCTGTAACTTCAGATACAATGAAGAAGCTTATGAATTCTTCCAAATTCTGTGTGGTAGCTAAATTGAATTGAATACCCTGGTATTGACTCTGTTGTGTAGTTATTAGTGTTCACTCTTAGGATGATCTGTAATGAAAGGGAACAAACTGAGCAATAAAAAGTACAAAATGTACAGGAAAACTACAAAAATTCAGGGAGAAAAGATGCACCAGGAAGTGGAATGGGTCTAAATCCTGTGTTCAAGTAGATAAACAGATTACAGAAAAGCCTGATGTTAAATGGAATAAAAGGAGTTGTGACCTCAGGGCAAGGCTCTATACAGCTAAGCTTTCAACCAGTAAAAGGGAATTAAAAAATAGTTTAGGTTCGGGCATGGTGATACACACCTTTAATCCCAGCACTCAGGAAACAGAGGCAAGCAGATCTGAGTCCAAGGCTAGGCTGGTCTGTAGACCAAGTTCCAGGACAGACAGGTTTAAGTGGTGACAAACCCATTGAAAACAGAAAGCTGGTTTAGATGTACCTATAGGAAGGATCATGTTCCAGTCCCACAAAGCAGCAGAACTTGGTCATTTTGGCCATGTGATTCTGGATTTAGAGTTGAGGATAGAAGAAATGAATTATGGAACCTTTCTCCATAACTAAGGAAGTCACTGAAGCCAGGTATGTGTCAGGGTTGTCTCAGCATGGAGGCCTAGAGAAGGTATTGTGTGAAGATGTGAGGGTGAAGCCTGGATTGCCCTGAAGAACCCAAAATGTTGGAGATTCCAGAGCCATGAGAGCCCAGGAGAGCTGCTAACTTAGAGTAGAACCAGACCATGGGAAAGAAGTGTGTTGCCATCAACAATGCTGAATGTTGGAGATCTGAAGAATGCCTTGACATTAGACATGGAGATGCAGAGTTTGGAGTTTGCCCAATTGGATTTTGGTCTTGCTTTGGTTCAGTATTTCTTCACTACACTCCCTTTCCTCAATATGTAATGGTAATATATGTCCTGTGCCATTGTATGCTGGAAAATTTTAATCTGCATTTTAATTTTATAGGGGATTACAGTTAAGGGATTGCCATAATTCTCAGAGCAGACATTGGACTTTGAGACTGTTATAGACTATGGGGACTTTTGAAGTTGGACTAGATGAATTTCTGCATTTTGTTATAGCTATAGACCTATGGGGGCCAGGGAGTAAAATGTGGTAGTTTGCATAGGAATGGCCCCCATAGACTCATGTTTGACTGCTTGTCCTATTGGGAGTGGCAATAAGAATTGTGACCTTGTTGGAATACATACAGCCTTGTTAGAAGAAATGTGTTTCAGTTTTTGTTTGTTTGTTTGTTTTGTGCTATTTTTTATTGTCTACCTGTCAAAATGATGAACTCTCAGCTCCTCCAGCACCATGTCAGCCTGTATATTGGTATGCTTTTCTCGTGATAATAATAGACTAAACCTCTGAAACTGTAAGCCAGCCCCCATTAAATGCTTTTGTTTATAAGAGTTGCCATGATCATGATATCTCTTCACCGCAATAGAAATCCTAAGACATTATGCAAGAATGTTATTCGGCTTCATCTCATACAGGTCTTGTTCAGATAACTCTGGAGAGTTAATGAGCTGTGGAGCTGTGTCTAGAGGACATTGTTTAGCTCTGCTCCCCCTAAACCTTGGGCTCTTACAATCTCTCCACCACGTGTTCCTGAATGATCACTGAGCCCTGGGGAGTAATGTGTTATAGATGTCCCATTTATGACTGAGTACTACACTAATACATATTCTTCACGACTACCATCCACCACACAAAGAAAGTTCTCTAGTGAAGTAGTTCTGAAAACTATACTAATCTACAGATAAATATGAATTTAGAGGTCAATTTGCAGTCTTGAAGAAAGAAAATTAAACAGAAAAACAATGAATAAATATAAATATTTTCAGAAGATCTCAGATTTCAATTTGTGAAACTGATTTTCAAAGTCACTATAATGGACTTATATGAAAGCTCCTACCTTAGACTTGTAAATTCATCTTGGTTTTGTTATCTATTTCATACTTCATGTTGGAAGAGAATATTCAGAGGCTACCATCTATAGATTGTAGTTTGACCAGAATAAGTTAATAGATGATGTGAGGCTCTTTCCTTATCATTAATACAGAGATTCTAAGAGTCCCTACACAAGGGTTGTTACATGCATCAAAATGCAAGCTCCACTTAGGGCCACATCTGGCACGTGGGAATATGATCAAGTGTCTACTGAGATAATTGATAATGAAAAAATATCATGTCACCCCTTGCAGTTTTTCTTCATGGATGTTTATAGTATAAAAACATAGAAGTATGAACCATGAAAATTAGACATAGCTTCTACTTTTAGAGGAATTTTAAATTCTGTTATATTTTGACAAAATAAAGATATAAGTTTTCTTATTACTATATAATTTATAGATATAAAATTCCAAAATTTCAAAAAATATTTCAATAATGCAAAAAAATATTTTTATTGATAGTGTCTCTTCAAATCCTAATGCTTTGTGTTAAAGGTCTGAATAAAAGTAAATATGTCTTGATTTTGTTTTAAATTCTAATACTCTGCTTTATACTTCACTTAAGGCATTCCCAAAGACAATGTTCTCCCATACCTGAGTTGATTACTAGATACAATAAAGAACATTCTCATTTGAAAATGGAAAAGCATATCATGAACTGGCCTTGGCATTCACTTCTTGTATGTTTTTAAACAAAGAAAGCATTTCCAGTTTTTAAAGCAGTTTCTTCCAGAGGATGAAGAGAGGACATCTTTGACTTATTGCTATACCACTCTCAATTTTCAAGGTATAGCACCAACCAGGATATCCATCAGCAAATGAATGAGTAGAAAATACTCTGTGTGTGTGTGTGTGTGTGTGTGTGTGTGTGTGTGTGTGTGTGTGT
>JADRCD010111536.1:0-20180 GCA_019843815.1 Montemys delectorum
AGACAGACCTAATGAACAGAATTTTGGACTGAATAGGAGATGAATCCACAGCAAAGAGAAGGAGTAGAGGCTGTACCTCTCTAGGAAACTCAGTTCTCAGACCTAAAGAGTTCTGGCCCCTGTGGAGGCCATCTTAGAGCAAGACAATTGCATATTCTAACAATCCAACTCCACATCTTGGCTCTGATCTCAACAATTTTACAAGTAACCTTGTTTTACTCCATGGGGAAAATACTCTCTTAATTTAGAATCTCCCCAGTGCTTGCCCCTATAGCCTCCCTTAAAGAGCAAGGCCTATTTGTCCCCAACAGAGAAGGAAAGACACGACACCACCAGAGCACTGAGGGTCTTTCTCTGTGTCCTAGCAGACCAGAGAGCTACAGCCAGCCTTGAGTTTTGCCTTCAAGGAGAGCCAGTTCATGGGGAAATGAGGCAGAACAACGAAAGGATGTAAAAAAATGTCTCAAAAGACCTGCAGCTGAGCCACTCAGTGGCTGTGAGTCTCTTACCTGTAAAATGTATGTGCCAAGCTTGAAACCAGCACCATGCATGCAGTGATTTCTCAATTGACGATAACCATGAGTAGACCCATGGTGTATAGGAGAATGTGTCCTTGCTACTTGTACCCACTGTCCTCTTGACTTTGGAAACTTTTATTTCTTAGTGCCATTTTTTTTTTAACAGCTGTACTGTGCTTTCTCATTACAGATCCTATATGATTATCAGGACAGACGCCCTGCTGCATGCAGAAAAAGGAAAACAGCTTTGTTTAAAATTGAAACAATCATTTATAAAGTGAGGAACAGAAAGACCTTCTAACACATTCACAGGTTATTTTAATATGTTCCAAATAAATGCTAAGAAAAGGCAGTGTTTATAAATAGTCTTCAAAACAGCCCCTCCACTTTGTTGATGAATGTGCTCCAGCTTGTCAATGTCCCCATTGTGCAGGGCCCCCGAGCTGAATATAATTAAATCCTATTACCCAGGAAAACTTGAAGCATGCTTGGTCTGACAAATTTGATAATTTATTAACTCAATCTTTAAATGTAACGAGATGAATTCTGGGCCTGGGAGCTGGGGATGGATGAGGTGGTTCTGTGCCATTCCTGCCCTCAAAGAGATTATAATCCAACAGATGGCATTCCCATGGAAATAGTTAGCCCCAGTCAAAAGTGGGTGGTCACTAGGACCCAGGCAGCAGCCAGAGGCAGTAATCTCCAAGCTCTTAGGTTTCTTCTGCCTTCCTTCCTCTGTAGTAAGTGACAGCCCAGGAAAGTGCCTGCAGATGTGACTTCAGTCAGACCGACAGGGTGTGAATCTGGTAGAGTGTGACTCCAGCTCCAGGCTCTTGCCTACTAAAAGCTCTTGTTTTGAGGCGTGGTTAACATCTACCAACCACAGTGTCCTCATCTTTAAAACAGGACTGACAGAGCTAACTACTTCATAGATGGAATGAAGGAGGAGACAATGGCCACAAAACAAATGGCAAAAGTGGGAAGATGGCTCAGTTGGTAAAGTGCCTGTCTCACAAGTATGAGATCCCCTGGCTTGGACCCCCTAGAGCCCATTCGTGATGGATATTCTTGATCATCAGTTTGACTACATCTGGAACTAAAATCCAAAGATCAAGGGCACAATTGTGAGGGACTTGTTTTGGTTTTGCTTTACTTGAAGTAGGAAGATCCACTTCTAATCTGGATCTTTAGGAAGATACACCTTTAATTCAGATCTTTCAAACTGGGAATGGGATCTTGAGGCAAGAAGGCATGCCTGTAATCCACACCTTTAATCCAGGATCTGCTGGAGGTCTATATAAGGACATTGAAGACCAAAGCTTTTGCTCTTTGTCTGCTTTCTCTCGCCTCGTTAGCAGGTCCATCCCTTCACTAGCATTAGAGTCTACTTCTTTGGGATTCCACCATAGATATCCAGCTTTGTGGATGGAGCAACTACTGGATTCTTGGACTTTGCCTTGACTACCAGCCATCACGCTGGACTGCAGCTTGTAAATCATTCTAATAATTCCCCTTTATATATGTGTGTGTGTGTATACACACATATATAGATGTGTGTATATATGTATACACACATAGATAGATGATAGATAAATAGGTAGATAGATAGATAGATAGATACATAGATACATAGATTTATTCTATATGTTCTATTACTCTAGGAAACTCCAACTAATAGACAAGGCTGGGTGAGGCAACACTTGTCTGCCACTCCAGGGCTGGGGCTAGGGCATGGCAATAGGAAGATTCCTGAAGCTCATTGGCCAGCTAGCCTAACCAAATCCATGAGTTCCAGGCTCAGTGAGAGATCCTACCTCAAAAACTGAAGTGGAGAGTCATGGAGGAAGATGCCTGATATGAACCTCTGGCCTCCACATGCATGCATGTACATACATCCCTATGTTCTCACACACATTTGCAAGAATAAGCACATGAACATGTTCACACTACACACACACACACACACACACACACACACACACACAATAATACATGCCACATGACAAATTAGTGTTCATCTCATTCAGCTCACTTTCCCTTCGCACCTATCATAAAGATGATTTATAGCAGGCCCCACTATTAAATGAGTAATGAGGCATAGAAAGAATAAAACAAAGAAATAATGAATAAATTATTTAATGAGACTGTCATTGGGATGAAAATGAGAAGAATGACTCGTGTTTTATTGTTGTTATTGTTTGTTTGTTTGTTCTATAGCTCTGAGGATCAATCCCAGTCCTTGCACATACAAGGCACAGGTCTACCATGGAGTCACTCTCCAGCCATCAGAGTCATTACTCCTGATCAGAAACAGAAACAAGGTTCTCTGAGGGTATAGCATTTATATGACCTTGGAGAGTACGGTAGATATGCATGAAATGAGATCATAGCCTTGGAAAGAACACAGGGACTGTAAAATACCTTTGTGGAAAGGGGAGATTTTAGCAGAGATTTGATATGATTCTGGCTTTTTAAAATGCCATACACAAAGAATGGTAGAACTCTCCACATAGTTATAGGGCACCCCTATAATTCAGATGGGAAATAGAGAAGGGGTGTGAACCAGAGCAAATAGAGTGGGTGTGAGAAGGGGAAAGAGTATGGGTGTTGGTGGAATTCAGGGATAGAGGGCAAGGGGAAGTAAATAAAGTTTGGGGGGCTTGTTTCCTGGGTGGTCTGCACAGCGTTTATTACAGAAATCATTATTAAACCATGGAGAGAAAATGATGCATAAACCAAACAATTGTTCAGCTATTTCTCCTGAAGCTCATAATCCTAGATTACCATAGATGAGACCAGGCCCCCAAACATTTACCATCTGCTGCTTGGATTCTGCTCATCTGCGTCCTAATTCCAAGCAGCCTCAGGACCGCTTTAGTTCTTGGAAAGGCCGGCCTTACCCTCTGTTAAGGTGTACCTGCCCATCATTCCCAATACTTGCTTTCAGCTTGGGGTTCTGGGAACTGGGATCAATTGGGATCCTCTTTTCCGTGTGACTGTTGTGTCAGATGTAGACACTTCAGTGCATAACCAGGACTGTCACTATTATTTTTTAAATCGTTCAAAAATGCTTTGTTGCATATTTTGCTGAAGTCAACATACGTGGTGTCTGCCTCAATCTGCTTTATTATTCTATTCAGTCTGCCCTTAAAAAAGACAAACAAGCAAAAACAAATGTTGATAGTGCTGTTCATGAAGCCAGACGTGAATGACCATCCATTTCTATACAAATAAGTAGGAACAATTTGTTTAGTCATCACAAAGTTGACTTCCCAAGTCTAAGTTTAGAAGAATGTGTTCTTTCTATCTCTGTGTGTGTGTGCATGTCTGTCTGTCTGTCTGTCTATTTCTGTGTCTAGTTCTCTCTCTCTTTCTCTCTCTCTCTCTCTCTCTTTCTCTCTCTCTTTCTGTGTGTGTGTGTGTGTGTGTGTGTGTGTGTGTGTGTGTATTCCAAAGTGTATGCAAGTGAGCACCTGTGCACCTGTCTGTAGAATCTACACATCAACCTCGGTTATTTTCTTCAGGAACTGTCCACCTTGTTTACTCTTTTGACAGTCTCTCCCTGTGACCTGGGGCTCACTGACCAGGATAGGCTGGCTCCCAGTGCTAGAATCATGGGTGTAGGCAATGCCTGGACTTTTACATGAGTTCCGGAGATTGGACTCAGTTCCTCATCCTTGCACCCTCGGTGCTCCTTTTTTTGTTTTGTTTTGTTTTGTTTTAATTTACATTCTAGCCATTGCTCCCCCTCCCAGTCCACTTTCCCACAGTTCCTCATTCCATTCCTCCTCCCCCTTGCCTCTATGAGGGTGTTCTCCCTCCCCACCCCCGAGGTGTCCCCCTTCACTAGAGCCTCTAGTCTCTTGAGGATCAGGCTCATCTTCTCTCACTGAGACCAGACCAGGCAGTGCCCAGTGCTCTTTTTCACATGAAATCAGTAGACTCTTGCGTTGGCTGCCCCCTCCCCCCACACACATACACAAGTTGCTGTGTGTATAGCTGGTTCTGTCTCATCACTGGGTTCCAGCTCAAAGATATCCATCCCAGGGAAGACTTCTGTAATCTTCACCGTAACTCTGACTGTATAATACATTTTTAAAGATCTGAAATAATTTTACTCAATTGTTTACTATAACTAGAAGCTTCCTCATAACAGGGTTGCTGCATTTTTCTGGTTTGGGATACTAGCACGAGGCATGCCTGCTGGCTCAAGCATGTGCTGAATCCAGGTGAGCATGGGCTTTCCACAAAGCCCAGGGTGACACTGCTGCTCTCCCTAGAGGTCCCTGTCATATCCACTTTGCTAAGCAATCTTTCCTAGTTGGTCAGAATTAAGTCCAGGATAGAAGCTCCCTAAATCTCTACTTCTTCTGGCTGAAAGATGAAATTATCAGCCGAGTTGAACAAGGCAAAATATATCTGACGCCCTGGGTGAAGCTGGCTGAAGTGCCCAGGAGTTACTAGCCCATACTGGTTGTCAAAGGAAGAGGCTAGATCCCTCAGAAGTCTCCTAATACCTTACGTGTGCCCAACTTCAGGAAAAGGGTAGATCTGCTCTGCCATTGTCAAAACCAAGTTCTCAATGACACTAATGCTCTTTTGTGATTTGGGGCTTTGGTAAGTGACATTAGAGCACACTGATAGCTACTTTACCCATGGAGTTATAGTTCAAGAAAGCTTTGGTTGCATATATAACCAAACTTAGACTATATAAAACAAGAAGTGAATAACTGAAATTCAACAGGGGCAGCCATAAAGCACAGAGGCATTAGACAGCAAGCTATTCTTGTTGGCTGCTCCCTCTCCACCTTGTCTCCATCTGAAGCAACATAGCCTTGCATCTGTCCTGACTTCTGGAGCTGAGTCACAGTCGTTCACCTACAGGTTAGCTTCTATTCTTATTCAAGATTCTTATGTTCTCCCAAAACATTAACTTGTATATGTTATGGTTTTCCTTTTGTCGTGTTACAAACTCCATTTTAAGTCTATGAGAATTTCCAGCACAAGCACCCACGAATGGTGACTGCAGTCTGCCGGATCAATTACTCAATAGAAATACTTGTCGGAGAGTTCACTAGCTAGTTAACGTGGGGACTTGTTTCAGGAGCTTGTTCTTGTTTTAAACAGCTGTGAAGGGCAGTGTTAACTGTCAGCGAGACAGAATCTCGAGTCATCCAGGAGGTAGGCCTCTAGGAACATCTCTGGGGCATACCTTGATTGCATTAATTGAAGCAGGAAGACCCACCTCTTTTGGGTAATATCATTTCCTGGCCTGGATCCTGGATTATACAGTTGGAGAAGGAGACTTAATTAATAGCACATATTCCTCACTCTTAGCTTTCTGATTATGGGTGCACAATGTACTCGTCTGTTTCAAACCTCTGTTGCCTTGACTTCCCCACAAGAGATGGAATGTACTCACAAATTGTGAGCCAGAGCAAACCCTTTCTCCCTCAAGTTGCTTTTGTCAGAATATGTTATAACAGCAACAGGAAAGGAAACAACAACAAGGGATACAGCTAGAGAGGCGTGATCTATAGGAAGTTCCTCCTAGTTAGTCTATTTGTTAGACTCTTTGAGATGGACTATCGTAATGAGAGAGATCTCAAAACAATCTAAAACATACATCATGAGACTCTTCTTGAAGTGATGTTTCATGCTTGGTCATGCTTTGCCTCTGTGGTTTAAAGCTCACATCAAAGGTTTGCCCCATCCTCCACCTGGACATTTCTTCCAGGGAGGAAGTGGGCTTCATCTCTATGCCGGGCTCTCATGGTACATCACTGTTGTATTCTACTGTATGCAGCATCACCAAACACACGGTCACATTTGGGTGTGGACATCTTCTATATTAGATGCCAAGGCTTTCAGTTATGAATGGCAGCAGCATCCACCACAACGCACATCTAAAACTACATGGAGTTGTTTCAATGACTGAGAACAGCTACTGACCTTCAGTGGACAGGGGACAGGGCATCTTAACTTCCCACAGTAAGTAGTAAGTCCCTCTCAACAAGGACTTGTCTTTTCTAAAGTATCAGCAAGAGGCACGCTGAAAAACATAAGAAGTTATAAAATCACCTAGACATCTGTACTTTTGCTCAGTGTCTTTTATCATCAAACTTTCAATGTAACTGAATAGGCATATTATTTAGAAATATGGAGATAGATTCCAGAAGATCCAACTAGAGTTGAAGTGGCTGCTTGTAGGTGATGGGTGAAAAGGCAGAAGTTTGCTAGTTTGGTAGAAGACCTCTTGATAGCATTTAAATATTTGGCTATGTATTCATATTATCCTTCAATACAATTTTAAAACTAAATGCAAAGTAATGAAGCCTGTCTTGGGGGAATGCGCAAAATGCTAATGTTTATTCTTAATGTTCTAATGTCTCCACTTAGAAAGGCTGGGAACAGGTTTAGGTAGGCTACATGGAAAGACCTGTGAAGTCATATCAGCCATCCCAACATAGAGTAAGCTGTGTTCCAAAAGCTTGTTTCTGTTTCTTAGCACCTCTGTTGAAAAATGTCCCCATTAACTAACTCTGCTGAGGGCAGAATCCCTTCAAGAATCCCGGCACTGGCTGCCACTCAGTGTTGAGAACACACAATACATACCAGAGGCACAAGCATTGAAGAAGTCTAAGTAAGAGGAAGTAAGAAGAGAGAAAAGAAGGAAAAACCAACCCTTGAGTCTGCATACAAGGAAAGGGGTGTCAGAAGGGCCCCCGATGACTCTGGTGATTGTCTACTTTCTTATTTTGACTGGTGATTCATCTGCCTCCTCCTTGTCCAACTGCAGGTTCCTGCCAAGAACTTGCCACATCTCAGTCCAAACTTCAAGCCCATCTGACTCTCTGGAGCCTAACAGGGGCCCTGCCCATGCTTCTCACATTGGAGAGAGTCATTCTGTATGTGCACCTGACAGATCCTGTTCCATACACTTTCCCTGTAGGAGCACGGTTGTTTTAGCAGATGCTTTATGAGGTAGGCATTGTTATCTCCACTGAGCAGAGAATGAGAGAATCACATTGCATTTCCCTGAAATCCTAGCCCATAACCCAATTTGGCTGCTGTCTTGTAAAATGTCTTTAATTTGTAATTCCCCATACCAGTATCTCTTGATCTATCTATATATCTATCTACCTATCATCTATCTATTTACCTTTCTATTTATTATCTATCTTTCATCTATCTAACAAGTTATTTCACTTATCACTCTAAAAATGCAGTGGAGGAGAAGAAAAAGTGAGCTAATATTAACTGAACTATTGTTTTACGTGCTCAACATTTGGAATATGCTATCCAACTGAACACTCCTTATAACCACTTGAGTCAGATTTCTCTTTTAATCTTCATATTACCCATGAGGAAATTGAAGATGAGAAAAATTAATAGATTTTCCTAAGATCCTGCAGACGATTAGTTGAAGAAGCAAAATTTGAGACTGGGTTTGTCTGAAGAGCATACATTTCCAGATAGCAGCTTCTAATATGACCTCCAAAGATGCTCCTGGCAAAAACCTTGACGGAGTTCTCCCCTGATTATCTCGTGGTTGTTCTACATGACCAATAGAAAGGATGGTATTTAGCCTTAGAGGTGAAGGCTATAAAAGACCAACTTCCTTCAAATCTTGTGATTGATTTCAGTGGACTAACAACTTGTACTTGACTGAAAACTGTGAAAGACTCTGAGCCAGAACCAAGCAGTTAAGCTGCTCTCAGATTCCTGACCTTCAGAACCCATACAGAAGAGCGAATGTTTATTCTAGGCTGGTAAGTGTTGGAATAATTAGTTACATAGCAACAACATCTCGTTCTTCCTCTGATGGGGCCTGAGAACCAGTCATTTCCATCGCATTTCCTCAGCTCCACCGGAATGCTGTCTGCTCTTCCCGAGTCCAGGGCTACTGTGAAGTCGGCACCCATCCGAGAGTAGCCACATATCTACAATGACTTCATTGTCAAGGTTAACCTAGAGCTGGAACCAGTCACAGTAGGCACAAGAGTTAAAGAAGAAACTTTGTGCCTTTGCATCCTAAACCTATACAGAGATAGGTCTTGTTCATCCTTCACATGTGTGACTCTGCCACTTCATGGGAATCACAGGAAATGATGCAACTGGTGTTTTGGGGAAACACAAGGCATCAAAATTTCAAAAACAAACAAAAAGAAAATGAATATAACACACTGAATCGGGGTTATATGGCCATGAGCAGGCAAGAGCATTTTTCCAAAGCTTGCTGCATTCTTGTTGGTTTTTTTCTTCATTAATTTATTTACTTATGCACTTTATATCCCAATATCTGAGTCCCCTCCCAATTCCCTCCTCACACAGCTCCTCCCCTGCATTTTTGTGTTGTAGCAATTCACACAGCAGTAGGGACTGCAGAGTGGGCCTGCCTATGCTTAAACAATAATCCCGAAAGGGTTATTTGTCTTTGAACACAAATTGTGTGACGTCAGAAAACCAGGCTAGGTCTCCTGAACAGAGTATGGATGGTTCAATCATTAAATTGTTGAGATGATTAAGTAAAAATAGAGGAAGTGCTAAGGAAAATAACAAACGAATGAATAGATGGATGGATGGATGGATGGATGGATGGATGGATGGATGGATGGATGGATGAATGGATGGATAAAAACATAAAAGGCTAGCAGAGGTGACAATTTTCAACCTTACCTTTGTCTCCTAGAGTTTTGCGAAGCCACTATACAGATTAGAAATAGAGATATCTCAACATTCTACAATCCTCTTATGAGAGTCCCCAAAACAAGAGTGTAATACTGCTCCAGGCCCACTGCTTCACCCATCAAAAGGACCTAAAATTAATTCCTGCATCCCAGGATGGTGACCAAAGGGAAGTATGTATGTGATGAGACAGTACTTCGAAATTCTGTGTTTGGTGTGATGATGCCCTCCTGCAGTTATACCACCTAGGAGGCTGAGACAAGAGAATCGCAAGTTCAAGGCCAGCTTAGGCTATATATTAAGTTAGTCTGGACTTCACAGTGAGATCCAGGCTCAAACATAAAAGTGAAGAAAGAAAACAAGCAAAAATATTGAATAGAATTCACTCCACCCAACCTTTTCTTTTGTCCTAACTCCCCACCACCCCGTCCCCCAACCGACAGTAAGATTTTTCACAACCAGACTGCCCAACACTTGGAAAGTGTGTGCTCAAAGACAAGCTGGGTTTAAGTCTCATGTTGCTGTTTAAGTTTATTTTGCTAAATCAAGCATAAAATTTCATGTCAGAAGCTCATGTTTTAATCCCAGGTCTGCCATCTACTGGCTATGTAACCTCAGAAAGCCACCCCACCTCTCTGAGGCTTCTGTTAGAGTTTAATGAGCTAACATGTGTAATTGGGGAAGAGCAATGGCCCGGGGACAACATGGGCCTGTCAGTACCGAGTGGAGCAACAGTTTTGAAGTAGAGCCTAGCCTGCTGTGTCTTGTGTCCTGGCTTTCTAGAAAACAGAGCATGGCTGTCTGGTGTGTTATCTCTCAGCTCCTTGCAAAAACCACTTAAGAAAAAGCCCCCAAACCCTTTGAGATGGTCCCATGGACCATCTTTTGCTCAGGTGAGAAAGTCCACTCCAGCATTCTGTTGCATGAGATGCCAGCTTTGCCGCCCTAAAGCTTGGTCATCTCCATATTGGTGCTACATAGTTCCAAAGACCTACCATTGGGGATCCTTTCTCTCTTTGCCTGTGACTCAGCGAGTCTCTCTGTGCTGGTGGAATGATCAGCTCAATGGTTAGAATACTTCATAGGTATCACACAGCTCACAGCTCCGTAAGGACACTCTCTGAACGAATGGAGCTTTGGGTTCGGCAAGCGTAGTGGTTTGAAGGAGAAATGTCCACCACACACTCATGTACTTGAGCACTTGGTCCTCCATTGCCGGCTCTGTTTGGGAAAGTGGTGGAGCCTTCAGGAGGCATCCTTACTGGAGGAAGCATATCACTGGGAACTGACGTGAGAGTTTTATAGCCTTGCCCTGCTCCCAGTTCCTTCTCTCATTCCTGCGTGAACAGTTGGCCAAATGCTCCTGCTACCATGCCTTCCCTGTGGTTATAGACATCTATCCCTCCGGAACCACAAGCCAAAATAAACTCTTCCTTAAACTGCATCTGATCACAGCAACAAAGGTAACTAATGCAAGAGGCTCGGAGCAGCTATCGGTGTCAGCTGCAAAACCCAACAGCACAGTTACCCCCTCCCCAACTCATAGAGGTGCATCCATGCTGATGGATGCCAAGTTTTCAACCATAAACTTTTTCTTGTACCTTTGATGCCCTATTAGGACTTTGCATTGCTATATTCTGGCATCGAATGATGTCTTGTGCATCGAGCTATGTTAAATTTTACATATGATATTTTTTTTTTAATAAAAAACATTTTATTATCAGTGTTTTAAATATAAGTTAAAATATATAAAATAATGAGTGCACATAATATGGCCATTCATTCTATTTGCTTGGAATTTCAGGTTTGGATAAGAGTAGAAATGGCTTTTGTGCTAGAGAGTTTTGTGTCAACTTGATACTAACTAAAGTCAATCAAGAACATGTCTTCACAAGATGGGTGGAGCTATAGGCAAGCTTGTAGGGCATTTTTTTATTTATGGTTTGACTGGGTAGTGCCGCCACAGACTCGGTTCTGTAAGGAAGCAGGCTAAGTAAGCCCTGGGAAAGAGGGCAGTAAGCAGCACTGCTCTCCAGCGTCTGCATAGGCTCCCTGCCCTGTTTGAGCTCCCACCCTACATATGATATTTTAAGGGTGTTTCATAAATAGTTCACTTCAAGACATATATATATATATGTATATACATATACATATACATATACATATATATATATATGTAACTTCAACTCTGCTGTCTTTTTTATCCATCTTTGTCCCCAGCTCACAGGACACACTAGCTATGAAACCCTCAAGGGACGATAATGATACAATACCCTTTTTCTGAGTCACCTTGTGTGCCTGACTCCTCCACTGTGCAATGGAGCCTCTACCTTTCCACTTGCTTGCAGAATACACACTTCTTCATAAAAGACTCCCTTTTTAGATCTTCATTTTTTTTCTATGTGTATATGCGTGTGAATATGCATGGCTAATGTGTGTGTGTACATGCGTGTGAGAGAGAGTGTGTATGTATGTGTGATGTGTGGATGAGTGTGACTGAGGCCACACAAGTGTCATAACGAGTTTGAGAAGATCCGAGGAAAACCCAAGGTATGTCTTTCCCTTCCACCTTGCTTTGAGGCAGGGCCTCCTTGTTGATTGCTGCTGCCTACACCAGGCTAGCTGGCCTACAAGCTTACAGGGATCCTCCTTTCCCCCTCCCATCCTACTGTAGGAGCTCTGGGAATACAGATGCAGTGCCTGGCTTTATATGGGCTCCAGAGATTTGAACTACGTCCTCACATTTGTAGGGCAAGTTTTCTTCCCACTAAAGCCATCTCTTTAGCTCCTGCTCTTCATAGAAAAATGTGTGAGTAGCTATGGAGGCTCAGCCACATCATTCCCTCCCCCTCATCTCTCAAAGTCATTGACCCCAGGTTTCGGGCTTCATCATTCCAATGGAAGGGTTCTCACCAGGACTCCTATGACCTCCATGTTGCAAAATCCAGTGTCTTTTTCTCAGTTTTCTTCATGCCTAGGGTCTCAGCTCCCTCTTTCTTGGAGCAATTTTGTCACTTGTTCTCGGGACAGCATTTCCTCCTAAGTCTCTGTGTCTCATCTAGTTCTCAGGGTCCTTTGCATGCTGCCCTTGGGGCCTTGGAACTCCGTTCTTAGGCTACTCGTCTTTTATGTGTATGTTCACCCCCTGGAAGATGACAATAATTCCATTCTGTACCAGGTGGAGTCTGACAACTGACAATGAATAGCCCTAAGATTGACATGCCAATGACATTTTAGACTTAACAAGTCCAAAACCCCACTTCTAGTCCCCTGTCTCAAACTTCCATCTCACATTTGGCTGTTTTCAGGTATAGACTCCAGGTACCCACACATGGCATCATACTCTTAGTCTTTCATCTTCTAAATACTCTTGCTGTCTGACTGCCTTTTGCCTCACCCTGGTGGAACCATTGTCTCCTCTGCCTAAGTTCCAGCAGCAGGCTACTGGATGGGTTCATCTGCACTCACAGTGAGGGCATTAGAAACAACACAACCATATAACACAACCCTTTTTTGTGTGTGCTAAAAACACTATAACTGAAAGGAATGTAAGGAAAAAAGTTTACATTTGGCTGATGGCTCTAAAGGAAGAGTCCACAACAATGGGGAAGTATGACAGCAAGAGGATGCAGCAGGAAGCTGAGCCATCACATCTTAACTACAAATGCAGGGCAGAGAAAGAGATCTGGAAGGGGGACATACATCCTTCAACAAGGGTGTACATAAAGGGTTCCATGAAGTCCCCCAAAATAACGCCAACCAAGAACCAAGGGCTCAAACACATGAACCTTTGGGAGCATTTTTCATTCAAGCCATTTCAGTGATCCTTTGAGAATGTTCTTATGTCCTAGTGTCCTTCTTGGTCCAGTATATATCCTATGGCTTTCTGTATCAAGTCCTTGATGCAGAATCCCATCTTACTAGAAGGTTCTTCTCAATCCACCTTATCAGAAACCACCAATCCCTTTCAGCACGATGCACCAGTCTGTTCTCGATCAATTTGATTCTTATGTATATTTCTTTGCCAAATATATTTATCTGTCTCCCTACGGAGCTAACACTTTCTCTTTTACATTGACCCAGAATAAGGTCTCACTCAGAGTACATTGTTGAATGAGTGAGTGACTCATTGGAACAGAAGCATGAGAACAGACCAGGGCCTGATGTCAGAATGGAAAAGAGGCAATTGGAACAGCCTCCTTCAAGGAGAGATATGACACGCTACAGAGTCAATGAGTGAACAAAGTTTTTACACAGACTTAGATGAAACTCAAGCATCTCCATCTTCATGTCATCCTTTCTGTGGTTGAGTGGCCAGCTTGGGGATCTAATGATGAAGCTCAGTGGGTAGAGTGCTTGCTTAGCTTACATAAAACCCCAGGTTTGATCTAGCACCTCACAAACCAAGTGGCGCACACCAGTGATCTAAGCACCTTGGAAGTGGCGGCAGGGGGATCAGAAGTTCAAGGTCATCCTTTGACTATATTAGAGTCAGCCTGGGTTATATGAGACCCTACCTGAAGGAAGAGAATAAAAGAAGAAAAAATATGACAGACATCCAAATCTCTCTCCTATAAAGAGATCCTACATTTGGGTGTCCTTTTCCACGTCCAGGTGAAATGAAGACTTATGAGGTCTGTATGTTCACACCCATGATCCTTCATTCTTCCACAAGCAAAAGAAATTTCACTCAGAGACTTTAATCGATTATGTTTGGCCAAACCAGACCTGGAGGTTTCGTGTTCCTGGAGATGGTTTGTTCGAATAGCATTGCTGCAACACTGCCAATCACACTGATTGGCACACAGGCCTTGCAGGGCTCTACATAAAGATGGCTAATGTCAGCAGCTGCCACTAGAGGGCTATTCACAGCCAGGAGTCTTTGGGCAGTGTGCTCTCTGACTGCCCCCAGGGCACAAGGAACTCTTAGCTGAGACTCAGTCCCACTTCTGTGGCTTTGATGTCCCCAGAAACTCCAGGTAGTGCCTCTTCTGCCTCTCCACCCTGCTGGTATCATAGAAGGACATCCTTAGACGTATCACCTTCCATGGACCTTGGTATAAAGAGGGAGGGACAGGGAGATGGTCTCTGTCACTTGAAAAATATGTCTCTATTTTGTAGTAGCATTTGCAAGGACTCCAAACAAAAGTTCTGTGATTTATGCTATAAATATTAAAGCATTTATGGGCTACCTAAAAACAAAAACAAAACAAAAAAAACAATAGCAACAAAAACCAAACAATCAAAGCCCAAACACATCTTTAAACAAGAGTTGAACGCTCACAGTCTGAGAGATTCTCTCAAGAATCTTAGGAGTAATGAATTGATAATTTGGAATGATACATCTGTTTGGCGTACTCATGCTTGAGGCCTTTTGTTAAGTGGTTCTCAAACTCCTGTGGGGACAGATTAAAGAGCAGCCAATGGTATTTCAGACCTGATCTATACACCTGATGCGCTTCTGTCATGTACTTCTTATTAGAGTTCACAATTTTAACTATTTTAAATTTCACAATGTAGTAGTCTCTGGTACATTAATAATGTTCAATCTTCATAACTACCCAATTCCATCCTAGAAAAGACAAATGTTTCTTAACACCCCTCTCACACCCACTCCCCAAATCCCTGTTCTCATTGAACTGTCACTTCTCATGCCACCCTCAATCTCCTGAGCCCACGGCAATAACAGATGTACTTTCCATCTCTGCGATCCGTCGTTCACGCACACTCTGAATACATCCCATCGTACAGTATGTGGTTTCTTAAGTCTGGCTTCCTCCACTTACTATTATGTTCTCAAGGTGCAGCCATTGCCGTACATATCAGAACTTTATTCCTTTTATGACTGGATAATATCCTGCTATACAATTACAGCCCTTTCCAAAAAGCCGTTAACCCATTTGCTGGCTGATGGTTGAGTCTGTTCACTTCTAGGCCATTTTAATGATGCTGTTATAACCATTGTGTACAAGTTTGTGCTTGGACACCGCTTCGTGCTTCTCTTCAGTATATTCTGGAAGTAGAGATGTAGTCAACACTGAATGGGTATTCTTAGCATGGGAGCACAAAGAAGGAGACGACTCGGGTCTTTCCTCCTCCGAACAAACTTTTTGCTTCCTGGCTGCTGTTCATTTGTACAAGTGCCTGCCAGGCACTGGGAATACATCATACATCTGTCAACAAAAATAATGAGAGCCTAAAGTCTTGTGAAACTTCTACTCATTGTTTTCCTTATGGCTGTGATAGAGAAACCTGACAAAAGCCGCTTGATACAGGAAGAACCTGTTGAAGCTTACAGTTTAAGGAGACAGACTATTACTGGGGGAAGGCAAGGCAGCAGTGACGTGAAGTGGCTGACCATGCTACATCTGCAGACAGGAAGTAGGGAGCAATGAACGCTGATGGTCAGCTCACTTTCTCCATTTTTATTCAGTCTTGGCCCCCAGCCCATGGAATGATGCTCTCAAAGCTAGAGTGAGGTTTCCCACCTGGATTCCCTCAGTCTAGAGCACTGGTTCTCAACTTGTGAGTCTCAACTCCTCTGAGGGTGGAATGACCCTTTCATAGGGGTCACAACCAGAAAACACAGATAGTTACATTATGGTTCATAAGAGTAGCAAAATTAAAGTTATGAAGTAGTAATGAAAATAATGTTATGGTTGGAGATCACCAGCACACATAAATCTGTATTAAAAGTTTGAAGGACTGGGAAGGTTGAGAGCCACTGTCAAGAGCTTCCCACACACACATACATAGAGGTTTGCCTCCTAGGTGATTCCAGATCCTACCAAGTTGACCATGAGTATAGCTCCCAGTCAAGAGAGGAGATGGGGATTGAGGCAGGTGAAGGGATGAGTAGACATGACCATTCAGATAAGGATGAAGGACTTCCTTAACTCCAAATGTCAGAACAGCCTCTCTGTTGAGCTGACCTTTGAGCTGGCACCCGATGGGAAGAACCAGTCATATGAAGAGCCACAGAGAGAGACACATGAGGACACAGACAGAGGAAACCATGGCTGCAAAGGCTCTAGGGAGAGGACAAATCTGGCATGTTGAATGATCCACCTCTCAGGCTCAGTCCCCTTTCCAGGCCACTGAAGGCTGCTGCCTGTGCTCGTACCTACCGGTGGCCCTACTCACCAACCACACTCTAGTTCTTGCCACCTTCCCTTTCTGTCTTCTCTCAACAACTAGACAGAAATAAACCACTGACACTTGAGAATGTCACTCTTCTTTCTCTTAGACGATAAGCCAATGCCCCATTGGGTTCTTTCCAGCCATTAAGCCACCTTTCCCATTCTCTTTACACCGAAGCATACCTGGGTATATCTACAATGGAATGACCATTCCCCTGCCATTAATTCTTCAGCCTCCAGCAAAGCAAATTGCCTTGTGTCCTGCAGTAAGAAGCCCATGGATTTGTCTCATTCTGTTTGTCAAATCAAGTGATACCCTTCCCTCCTTAGTTAATCTCTTGCCTATGAGCACTTTTTTTTAAAAATATTTTTTCAATGAGAGTAGAGTTCCTCAGCTTATTGCGATCATGGTTTCCCTCCCCACCCCGCTCCCGTGTGCTTCTCACCTGCATGTGCTGTGAGATGTAGGTGTGAAGACTCTGTCTTCCACTCCCCCTCCCACATATCTTTCCTGTTACCAATTTTTAAATGTTGGTGACACTCGGGGCATATTCTAACCCTCCTTTCATCTCATCATTCCTTCATGAGGTGGTATCGACCAAAGAGTCATAATGTTGAATGGCTTATCCACATCACTGAAGAACTTTCCCACTCGATAAACTTTACCTGTAATCCCATCATCAGTACTTATGGGAGCTTTTACTGTCATGACAGACATAGCAACAAGAAGTTTAAGGCATCTACTTACTGATTCCCAAATGAGGCCGAACAAGGCAGCACTTTGCCTTCTTGTTTTAGTTCTTAATAATTAGCATATCGCAAACTGGATCATCATCTTCATCCCATTTCTCCCTAATTCTCTGTTTCTCTTTCTAGTTTCCTTGGCTCCATTAATAACTAAAGCAAAAGCCTGCTTTTACTTTCATGATCAATTTAGCAGCTTCACATTTTAAAAAAATATTTTACATATTTTTTAAAGATTTATTTATTTATTATATGTAAGTACACTGTAGCTATCTTCAGACACCCCAGAAGAGGGCATCAGATCTCATTATGGATGGTTGTGAGCCACCATGTGGTTGCTGTGATTTGAATCAGGACCTTCGGAAGAGCAGTCAGTGCTCTTACCCACTGAGCCATCTCTCCAACCCCCGAAGCTTCACATTTTTGTCTACTCTCTTGTCCTAAGCACAGGAAGTCTGTGTTATGCGTTATGGAGAAAATATATTTTAGAAAAGCTTTATTATGGAATGAGTTGGAGTGTTGTTGGCAATGATTTCATTAGTCACAAGGCAACGATATTAAAAAAAAAGATGTTCTTAAATGAAAGCATACATAAATAAGGTTATCTATTAAATAGAGACGAAACTGTTGTGAGATTCACAAGACCCCCACTCTGTCTCTCTGCTAAGAGTCATGGCTTGGTATTCCCTAATTTAGTGTTCATGGTACCTTGGCAGAACTCTAATAAAGAGAATCAATTCTACGATCCAAACAAAAATGCCCCTGAGAGAATTTTATCTGCCACTCAGGTGTCTCATCTTCTGTAAATTGAAATATTCAATTGTTGGGATGTCTAATCTTGACTGCCAACTTGACATGCTTAGGAAGAAGGAACACATGTGAGAGACTGGCTCTATCAAATCGTGGGCTCGTCTGTAGGAACATTATCCTGATTGCTAGGTGATGTAAGAGAGCCCAGCCCACTGTTGGTGGCACTACGCTTAGGTAGGTGGGACTGAGCTAGAAAAGAAAGGTAACTGGATGTGATACTTGAAGCAAGCCAGTGGACAGTGTTGTTTTGTGGTCTTTGTCTCAGTTCCTACCTCCAGACTCCTGCCTCGAGTTTCTGCCATGGCTTCCTTTAATGATGAACTGGTAATACCTGTAAGCTAAGATAACTCCATTCCTTCCCAAGTTGTTTTTGGTCCTGGTGTTTATCACTGTAACAGAGAAGCAAATTACAACAGTTGTATAGTGGACAATTCTCCTCAGTGACCCCAGTAATAATGATCAGCATATCCAAAACTCGACTCTCATCTTGGTCCCATCTGCTCCTGTCTTCCTGTTCATCTTTCTAGTTCCTTTGTCTCTACTCATGACTTAACTATCTAGCAATGGTCCTAGTGTCCTCAACCATCTCTTCTCTCAAGTCTCTATATCTAGGCATAATTTCAGCATTGTCTTTGCTGCATCTTAAGCTAGCTTTCTTTGCTCTGTTACTTTCAACACACCTAATTCTATGATTGTTACTGGCTTTCTGAAGGGTCTCTCTTTTAACCCTTTCTAATAAGGTTCTATTGCACTGTCAGAATCTTCCCATTTAAAATCTTCCCTGGCTCCCTACTGCAAGCAGCCCTGAATTCAAACTACAGTCATCCATAAAGGACCTCCACCACTGAGTGCCTCCCTCACGTCTCTCTCCCACCCATCCATACACAACTCTTTCCCCAGCAGGAACACATTCATTCTTTTGTCCTTCCAGAGCTGTGTGTTGTTCTGTATGTTTCTCCCTCCACTTGATCTTCCACATTCTGTCTTCTCCTAGCTTAAGGTGATGAGTAACTGCCTTTAACATTCTACAAATGCTGATTTTTTTTTAAATAAGGATAAGTGCTCCCTTCCATATTTCTACGACTGAATGCTTCCTTCTAAAGATGATGGACCTCTGGCTAAGACATCTGTTTCAAATCGCCTTCTGAGAATGAGAATTGGTCCTGTCTACCTCCGATGGCATTACTAAAGACTAAACAAACAGCACCTTAGAAAATTAACCGAGAACTTAGACAAAGAGACACTTAAACCCTGCCACTACTCTTGCCCAGGGCGCTGCAGCATAAGATCTTCCACCATCCAATTGCTGCCTCAAATGCCTTCCTACTGCTTCTTCATTTCCTCAGACACAATGCTATACAGATTATCTATGATCTAGATGGTTTGTTCTCTACCCCTGGTTCTAACCATATTTATTTGTAGTTTGTGGAGATGTGTTGAATTTTTCTCTTCAGGTGCTTAGCAACAACATCTCTGTCCATTCTCAGAGCTATTCCACCTTAACTTTAAGGATGCCCTGATGTTTGGATTGTTTGTTATAAATCTTTACTGATCTTCCTACCCTCACTACCTCAACTCTCCATGCTTCCTGGTACGGTGACCTGATAATGCACATGACAAGTAGCCACCTTCTTGGTTGGTGATATTGAGAACAGCCTGACATCCTGCTGTTAGTGTATTGGGATGACTTGTGAGGCTGGAAAAATTCTTTTTTGTCATGGTGACCTGCTCAGCATTTGGTTAAGGTTACGAGTGAATGACAGAGAAGGAACACTAACAAAATGACAAAAGGTCTAAGAGAATAACACAAAGGATGGGATTTCCTTTCCACACCAACATTCTAGACTGGTAAGTAAAATTAGCAAGATGTAAAGGTTAGTGAGCTCTCAGGCCAACTTGCAGTCATCAAGTGCCACCCTTAGGGTCCCTCTTTTAACAGTAGCTCTCACGAAAGCAGGAGGTAACAGCAACTTTCAGGAAAGAGAGTTGAATATAAAGGGTGTAAAATATTCCGGAAGAAGTT
This sequence comes from Montemys delectorum, assembly GCA_019843815.1. Classification (NCBI taxonomy): domain Eukaryota; kingdom Metazoa; phylum Chordata; class Mammalia; order Rodentia; family Muridae; genus Montemys; species Montemys delectorum. Next base: position 19,923 of record JADRCD010111536.1, read on the forward strand.
GACCCTTTGTTCTTAGCTCTGCACAGATAAGATGTGGTATGTGGGACCACACCTGAAGAGGAACACAGGCCAACTGCACAGTACTTTTGAATGAGCAATCACAATAGAGAGGAGAAGGTCCTAACAACAGAAACCATCAACCACTATTTATTCCAACATGGTAGACAGAACCTCAGATGGATCTGTATTATATCATTATACTAAAGGCCAATTTTATGCACAGCAGTGAAAAGCAATCACCTAAAAGACAGATAATAT
>JADRCD010111598.1:7243-18127 GCA_019843815.1 Montemys delectorum
TTTTTTTTTTTTTTTTTTTTTTTTTTTTTTGGTTTTTTTGAGACAGGGTTTCTCTCTTTAGCTCTGACTGTCCTGGAACTCACTCTGTGGACCAGGCTGGCCTCGAACTCAGAAACCCACCTGCCTCTGCCTTTCAAGTGCTGGGATTAAAGGCATATGCCACCACTGCCCGGCTGTACAGCACATCTTAACTGAAGGTTAACCATGGGAACTCTGAGTTTTCAGGTTTAGATGCCATGTGTGAGGCTTGTTGAATTGCCATTTTCATGCTTATCCCATATCTGTCCAGAACTATGAACCAAGTAAAGTTTTATAAGTTTCCTTAGACCTCTTTTTTTCTTTTCTTTTCTTTTTTTTTTGTTTGTTTTTTTTCAAGACAGGGTTTCTCTGCATAGCTCTGACTATCCTGGAACTCACTTTTGTAGACCAGGCTAACCTAGAACTCATAAATCTACCTACCTCTGCCCCCAAGGCCTGGGATAAAAGGCAGGAGCCACCATTGCCTGACTTAGACCTCTTTTTTTTCTATAATTACAACAGAAAAGACACTAATACACACCAATAAAATTGTATTACTGGATGAGATATTTCCTGTAATTAAAGAGAATTTTAAAATCTAAAAGCCTAACTTTAATGGTTAAATTCATAGGGCTTTTGCACTTATGAGCTTTAAGTCAAAAATAAATAAATAAAGAGGATCAGCATAATTGAATAGAATAACACTTGTCACATTTCTTTTCCAGAACAAATAAGCTTGGATAACTATAATGGAATAGGCTAAAGATGTTGCCAAGTCATGTATACTCATAGTTTCTATACTGTAAGACTTTTTTAAGGTCCAGAATGACTACTGTGATATGTAAAGGCTTTAAGAATCTGACTACACACTAACAGTTTTACTCTTGTGATATGCAAATGTATGAACAAACAAAAGGAGCATCCTAAATATTGTATTTTTGTTATCAGACTCCATTAGACCATAGGGAAAAAAACAAAGCACAAAACAAAAGAAAAACAAAAAGAAACAATAAAAAAAAAACAAAAAAAACAAAAAAAACTATGCTCAAGTTCCCAGTTTTAGGGGGATTGGAGACTTCCAAATAGCTGGCCAGCATTAATTCTTCATCTTGTTCCCAAGAATATGATTGTTCTTAACAAGGGCCTCTGCTATTCATGTTTTATACCTCAAAATATAATGACTATTTCTCACTACAAGGAACAAAAGACTGTAAACTTACATTCTGTATTAGTTGACAAAGATCAACTACAAAAGAAAAGCCCCTATCTGTAAATACTGAAACCTGGTAAATTGTACTGTAGCTTAGCATAAATGTTTGTGGTTTTCAAGTTTTAAAGCTCTGTAACATCCTTGATCTGGGGTGAGGGTTGGGTGGGGCATCATAGTTTAGCTTTGGAGTGTGTGTGGGTTTTTTTGTTTCTTGTCTTTTTGGTCATGATATATCAATCAGTAAGTGCTTGATTGCAATAATTCTTATCATTTCCATTGACCTAGTGTTTGTGTTGGATCTCACTGGACCCCATAACAGAAAGGCTTTGCCAAATTGTTTATATTCGTAGAATTTCTCTTCAGTAGTAACACTTCCATAAAAATGAAGTCCATAAAAATGTGCTGAGGGTTGTGCAGGATTGAAAGTGAAACAGCTTTAGAACCCTTAGAGTGGCAGAGTCCTGAGAATTACACATTCTGAGGACCTCACACTGTTAGGGATAACTGTTCTGCTTGTTGGCTTTGCAGTCTTCACTCCCATCCTTCTTAATTCATAAATTTTATGAAATCCTATGATGGCTTCCAGTCCCTCACTGGGAAGTATCAGTGGCACTTACAATAATTGTCTTGACCTTTTTCAAGCAATGTTGCTGGAACAGATTAAAGATTCATTACTCCACACTAAAAAAGAGCTTAAGAGATGAATAGTGGTAACAATGACCTCCATCCACCCTTAGAAAGCCTTTGGAGAAGCAGATTTTCATTAAGGTTATATTAAGTTGTCTTTTTATTTTTGTGTCTCTGATGTAGAAAATCTTAGGGAATAATTTGGAGTTAAGAAAAGCACACTATTTACATTCTATATTTGGGGAGATTATAATTACAACTTTTCTCCTCTTCATTTTCTTCCTCTAAATTCCTCGATATAACCAACCACTCACTTCTCAGTCTCTCAGGCCCAACCCCTACCCACCATCCTTCCTCATATCGACCCCTCCATTTTTCCTCAAAGATGATGGAACCCCTCACTGTGCATCCCATCACACTAGCACAAGTGTCTACAGGGTTTGGTCCATTCCCTACCACTGAGTCCAGACAAGCAGTTCAGTTAGGGGAACAGTATCACAGATAGCCAATAGCTTTAGGGATAGTCATTACTCTAGGTATTGGGAGTCCCACATAAAGACTGAGCTGCTTATCTGCTCCATATTTGTGAGGATATATCAAGCCATCTAGGAGAGGTGAAGGCTAGAAGGTGACTACCCTGAAGGTATCCCACAGAATCTACTGCCAGGGACTGTGGTATTGCTGTGATAGACCTGACCATGGGTTTGTTTGGAAGAATGTGTGTTTGGTTACTTTGGATTTGGAAAACAGTGGCGTGCTTTAAATAGGGATTAATGGGCCATACTATGAGGAATATGGCAGACTTTATTACTGAGCTTGATCTGAATTGTGAGGACCTAGCCCAAGATGTTTCAGTGGAGATTTTCATTATGTGGCCTAGAGATTGGTTGTTTATAGTATTCTATTGAAGAACAGGGCTACTTTTGCCCTTGTCTGAAGAGTCTTCCTGAGGCTAAGTTGTCTTGTGAATTTCATTTTAAACCTGTATAGCAAACTGAGAAGGAAAATATAAATAAAACATATGGTTTGAGTATTAAAGGATTACTGGGAAGTGAAATGGAGATGAAGCCTGTGTTCAAGGAGATAACAAATTAAAGGAGTGGGACTTTGGGACAAGATCCTATCCAGCTAAATATAGATCCAGGCAAGTAGTACTCATCTTCATTGTCAGGAGACAAAGCCAAGCAGATCTCTGAGCTCAAGGGCAGCCTAGAACACAGCAAGTTCTAGTTAAAGAAAAGCTTAAAGTCAGGCTTGGTGGACCCCACCTGTATCTCAGTGCTTAGGAGACAATCATGCAGATCTCTAAGTTCAAAGACAGTCTTCAGAGTAAATTTCAGGACAGCCAAGCTTAGGCAGTGAAAGAGTTGAAAAACAGAAACCTAGTTACATGCTACAACTGGACCTAGAAGCAGAACTCAGCAGCTTTGGCCACATGGCTTTGGCTTTAGATTCCAGAATAGAGGGACTATTGGAACAATTGATGCTGGTTAACAGGAGCTTAGGAACTAGTGGTGAAGAGAAGAAGAGGAGACCAGTACCACTGAGGTAAAATCCTCTGGGAAGTGTTTTCTGAGAGCACAAAGAACCTGTGTTACAGAGATACCCACCCAAGGTTATACCCCATGTTGCAGCTGGTACTTAGTAATATGGGAGGGTCACACTGGTGGTAGTATTTTTGAAGGCATGAAGGCATTATGAAGAACAGCTGAGGCTTGCCACTGTGAGAGGCTATGGAAGGCCATTGGTGAAGGTGCTTTAATTTCAGTCAATGCCCCAGGACTGAGGTGGTCATGCAAAGGAGTTGAGGCTTGGCATCATGAAGATAGCCTATGAGAGTATCTTGGTGGAACGTGGTTGAGGCAGAAGATCCCATATAATTGAGATGCCAATACCATGAATTGAACACCAAGAAATAGAGTTGATCATTCTGAGCTGAGCGTGTTACAGAGGACTGAGCTGGAGAAGTGATGCCAGCCCTTTGGAGGAGACCAGATGATGATGTGAAACAATGTCTAGACATTGAAACAACAAACTGTAACATTAAAGTTGCCTTGGAGGCCCCAAGATGTTTGAGCCCTTAGATACCTCCTGAGGAAAGCTGATAAAAGGGAGTGGAATCAGCCCAGGAGATAGAACTTTGTTGTGGAATAAAGAGGATTTGGAGATCTGAAGATGGCTTGGACATCAGACATGGAAATGTACAGTTTGGAGTTTGCCCAGCTGATCTTCTCTATTGCATTGGGAACTACAGTTAAATGATTGGATGAATCTGAGAAAAGACCTTGAACTTTGGACTTTTAACCTTTTTGAGACTGCTATAGACTATGGGAACTTTGAAGTTAAACTAACTGTATTTTGCATTATGCTATGTTTTGGTAATGCCCCCACAGACTCATATGTTTCAACAAGCCTTTGGGGGCTGGGGAGCAGAATGTGATGATTTGTATATGCTTGGCCAAAGGAAAGGAACTAATTGAAGATGTGTTTATGCCTTGAGGATAATGGGCTGAACCTCTGAATCTGTAAACCAGCTACAATAAAGTATTGTCCATATAAGAGTTACCTTGGTCATGGGGTCTGATCACAGCAGTAAAGTCCCATTAAGACAACTGCTGAATGAAAACTGGGCTAAGACAGAAATGAAGGCAAAAGTTAAAGAATTTCTAGAATTCAGTGAAAATTAATATACAACATACACAATCTCCTGGAACACAATAAAAATAAGTGTGGTACTAAGAAGAAAGTTCATAATATAAAATGACTACATAAAAAACTGGAGAGCACTAATCCTACCAACTTAACAGCACACCTGAAGGGATAGAACAGAAGGAAGTTAAGTAATCACTTGAAAAATGAATATCAAAATTATCAAATTTATGGCTGATATCAGTAAGAGAGATAGAGAAGAATATAAAGAAATAATGAAACATAAAGTTGGTTCGTGGAGAAAATCAACAAGACAAACAACTCCATGTTAAAACAAACTAAAACATAGAGAATATGCACATTAATAAAATCAGAAAAAAAGTAGGAAAAAGAAACAATGAAAAAATCCAGAGAATGATAAAGACATACTTTGAAATACTATATTCCACACAATTGGAAATTCTCAAACAAATGAATATTTTTCTCAATAAGTTCCACTTACAAAAGTTAAACTAAAATGAGTTGAACAACTTATATAGACCCATCATATCCATAAAAAGAGAATATTTTTTTTTTTTACCAATCTACCAGGAATCCATCCAATTTATGTCAGAACACTACCAGAATTTTAATTTTTGTTTATTGTACTTGCCCTACTTTTTTTTTTTTACAAAACAAAAGTGATTTGTTAGTTTTTTTTTTTTTAAACTGGTATTAGTAAGTACTTATTTCTTCAAAATTCCGGTGTATAGTGAAGATCAGCTGTAATATCCTGCAACATGAAATCAATCATTCCTTGATTTTTCTAATTTCCCTTGGCTGACAGTCTTTTTGGGGACATTCTATTAAATACCCTTTCTTTATACATAGAGATATTTACTCTCTCTATAATTTGAGATATGTTTATTTAGAGAATGTTTACCAGTACAAGTCTGTTTTTCTATTCTTTGCCACTGATGAAGATGTGTCGTCTATTAATAGTGCTCAACAGTGTTACACTTGTGATTCTGCCTTTTTTTCCTAGGGTTGTTTGATCCTTATCATCTAGTGAGAGGGAGCTGCAATTTCCCTGAGACCAGCATGAAGCCACCAAATAGAACTATTATTTCTTAAAATCCATCTTTAATGCTAATAGCCTGGGTACCCTTACACTCCTGAGTACATTCTTGGGTCAGATTGATACCTACACTCCACCTGAGTAATGGGCTATGCAAGCTCTTCACCTTGATTTCAGGATGAGGAAGGGAAGTTCTGTGAGGAAAGCTCAGAAAAGGTCTGAAGTCAGGTCCTGGTAAGTACAGGGTTGTGGCTCACAGAGGGGAGGAGCAGGGAGCTGACTAGCTTGAGCTGGATGGTGAGTCCCCTTCCAGGTCTGCATGGGGTGAGAGTGCTCTTGGAGCACAGGCTCACATGCTAAACCATTCCTAAGACCTGGGAAAAGTCTAGCCCAGGACCAGAACCATACTTTAACCTAGAGGAGGGGTAAGACTCACTGTCCAATCAATGTCTCCTGTGAGGTCCCTTGTGGTGTTCCTCATTTACTAGATCAGGTGGTGACCTTGAGTAACTTCATTGTCCCGGCAAAATCTGAATCTGCCTAATCATTTGGACCAGTTAATTTCTTGTGGAAATATGGGTGATTTATTTGATGATACATCATGTGTGTCCACACACTTTGATCACCTTTGAAGAGGGTGATACAGGGGAACATCCTCCCATCACTCTCACCTCTCCCCACAGCAACTATGATCCTACCCCCTCATGTCACTCTCATGTCATCCTGCACGGTAGTGAGAAGTATGAAAGATATAAAAGTATGAAAGACTTATGACCCCTAGCAGACTGAGCAGGATCTTTTATTCTCTCTCTCTTTTTTTTTTTCTTGTCTAAAATCTTGCGTATTGTGTTTGTGTTTGACCTCATAACTACAGTATTGGGACAGACAATGATGACCTCCTGACACCAATGTTGGACCATTGGACGGAAGTTAGAGATAGGGCACATTACTTGTCATTTCAATTAAAGAGAGGACCTTGGCAGATTTTCTGCTCCTCAGAGTGGCCGAAGTTTGGAGTCAGTTGGATGCCTGAGGGAACTTTTCATGCAACCATAATCTCTTCTGTTGAAAGTCTTGTTTTTCAGCCTGGACCAGGGTCTCATCCTGATCAGCAGCCACACATTGTCGTGTGGCAGGACCTGGTCTGAATCCCTCCACCATGGGTCATACCATGGGTAACATAGAGCCAGACTCCCAAGTTCTGGCTCTCAAAGAACCAGACTGCAACGCAAAAGTACAATCACAGAGAAACGGCAGCACAACTCAGCCCGAGAGTCTGCCTCCTGTACCTTCCACTCCTCCTAAAATCTATCTCGAGATTGAGGAGCCTCCTGAGTGGCCTGAGCCACCACCACCTCCCCCTCCTTACGGCTTATCCCTGGCAGCTGATTCTGAGTTAGAGGTGCGGCTAGAGACAGACCGGTGGCAGGGACTTGGAGTTGCCATGCCCAAAGACCTACACAGGGATCGGGGTCACCTGACTCCACTGAGTCTCTAACTCTCAAAGTCTACAGTCCCCCAGTGGAATCTCCCCAGCTCCAGCCTCTCCAGTATTGACCCTTTTCTTCTGCAGACCTCTATAACTGGAAAAATAACCATCCTTCTTTCTCAGAGAATTCTGCAGGGTTGACTGGTCTATTGGAATCGTTAATGTTTTCACATCAGCCCACTTGGAATGATTGCCAACAGCTTTTACAGGTCTTTTTCACCACTGAGGAAAGGGAAAGGATTCTTCTGAAAGCTCGCAAGAATGTGCATGGGGCAAACAGAGCCCCGACTAATCTCCCTAACAAAATTGATGCTGGATTCCCCTTGGATTGTCCCAACTGGGATTACAACAACGAGCAAGGTAGGGAGAGGCTGGCCGTCTACTGCCAGACTCTCGTGGCGGGTCTCTAAAGGACTGCTAGGTGACCCACTAATCTGGCTAAGGGAAGGGAAGTTTTGCACGGACCAACAGAACTTCCTTCTGTATTCTTAGAATGGCTAATATAGGCCTTGTCTTAGTCAAGGTCCTCTAGAGTCACAGAACTTATGGTAGTTTCTATGTAGTAAAGGAATTTATTGACGACATACGGTTTGTAGTCCAACTCTCAACAATCACCTCCCAACAACGGTCTGCAGCAGCTGCAAATGGAAGTCCAAGGATCCAGCAGTTGCTTAGTCCCAACAGGCAAGCAGGTGAAGCAGAGACAAAGCCTTCCTTCTTCCAATGTCCTTATATGGGTCTCCAGCAAACAGTGTGGCCCAGGTTAAAGGTGTGTGCCACCATACCTTTAACCCCAGATGACCTTGAACTCATAGAACTTTCTATGTTAATCCTCTGGAATTCATAGCCACTATTCCTCAAGGTCTCCATGCCAAGATTCACGTGGGAAACTTGTATCTCTTGGCCTCCAGATTAGGGCCACAGGTGAGCCTTCTAATTCTGGATTATATTTCATTTCAGATATAGTCAAGTTGACAACTAGGAATAGCCACTACAGGCCTATAGACACTATACCCCTTTTGATCCAACCTCTGAGGTTCAGCAACAAGTGGTGGCTATGGCCTTCATGGGGCAATGAGCAGCAGACATAGGAAGGAAACTACAGCGCTTAGATGGTCTGCAGAATATGTCCTTATAGGACATAGTTAGGGAGGCTGAGAAAGTATTCCATAAGAGAGAAACAGAGGAAGAAAGAAGAGAGAGAGAGAAAAGCGAGAAGCAGAGGAACAGAAAGGGACAGAAGAGAAGCTGAAGAGAGGGAGAATAGGTGAGAGCACAGGCAAGACAAGAATTTAGCAAGAATCTTGGTCACAGTAGTAGGAGATAGGAAAGAGGTGAGTATGAGACCTAGGCAGACAGGGTACCTGGGCAAACAGAAAATGAGAACAAACAACAAGGGACAAAGACGCTATCTAGAAAATGATCAATGTGCCTACTGTAAAAAGAAAGGGCACTTCATGAAATAATGCCCTGAGAAGAAAGGGATAGTTCTGAAGGTGCTGGCATTAGAAAAAGATGACTAGAGGGGATGAGGCTTGGACCATCTCCCTGAGCCAAGGGTAACCGTAAAAGTGGACGGTACCTCCATGGATTTCATGGTAGACACCGGAGCTGAATATTCTGTGCTCTGACAACCATTAGGAAAATTAAACAGCAGAAAGACTGTGGTGATTGGTGCAACAGGGCCGAAAATGTATCCATGGACCACCACTCGCACTGTGGACCTAGGTCATGGGCAGGTGACTCACTCATTACTGGTCATTCCTGAATGTCCAGCACCTCTTTTAGGAAGGGACTTGTTGACAAAATTAAAGGCTCAAATCAGATTCACTCTGGAAGGACTGAAGGTAGAGTAGGGGGCACCTCCCTCTCTGTTTTTGGCATTGAAACTTGAAGATGAATATCGGATGCTTGAGGACCCTGAACCAGCAAAGGTTCCTATTCTAGATGAATGGCTAAGAAGGTTTATGGAAGCCTGGATGGAGACCGCTGGCATAGGAATGACTATAAAAGCACCTCAAGTGGTGGTGGGACTGAAAACGGATGCTATCCCTATATGCGTCTGACAGTACCCAATGAGCCAGGAAGCTAGAGAAGGAATCAAGCCCCACATCCAAAGACTCTTGGACCAGGGAATCCTGGTTCCTTGTCAGTCTCCATGGAACACCCCTCTGCTACCTGTAAAGAAACCAGGCTCCACTGATTACTGCCCAGTACAAGAACTAAGAGAGGTCAACAAGCGGGTTCAGGATATACACCCAACTGTGCCTAACACTTACAACCTCCTAAGTTCCCTGCTCCCAGGCCACTCCTGGTATATGGTGCTGGACTTAAAAAATGCTTTCTTTTGTTTATAGTTACATCCTACTAGTTAACCTCAGTTTGCTTTCAAATGGAGAGTTCCAGATTCAGGACTGACAGGACAGCTGACCTGGACCTGCTGCCTCAGGTTTTCAAAAACTCCCATAATCTCTTTGATGAGGCAGACACCAAACAAGAATGTACCAAGGGGACTGAGGGCCTACTAACAGAACTAAGTAAGCTGGGATATCAGGCCTCAGCTAATAAAGCCCAGCTATGCCGTACCGAGGTCACCTAACTAGGCTACTTGCTTAAAAATGGAAAGAGATGGCTGGCGGAGGCCCAGAAAAAGACAGTAACTCAAATCTCAACCCCAACTACACACCAGCAGGTGAGGGAGTTTTGGGGACAGCCAGCTTCTGTAGACTGTGGATACTGTAGGTTTGCTACGCTGGCTGCCCCCTTATACCCCATGACCAAAGAGAAAGTGGAATTTACATGGACACCAGAACATCATGAGGCATTTGAAAACATCAAAAGTGCCCTCCTATTGGCACCGGCCTTGGCCCTACCTGATTTAAGCAAATCCTTCATGCTCTATGTGGAAGAAAGGGCAGGGTAGCAAGGGGGGTGGTCCTCCCCAGACTCTGGGGTTGTGGAAAGTCCTGTAGCATATTTATCTAAAAAAGCTGAACCTTGTGACCAGTGGTTGACCCTCCTGCATAAAAGCCATTGCAGAAATATCCCAGCTTGTGAAAGATGCCGACAAGGTTATTCTGGGACAAAAGACAACAATTGTGGATCCACATGCCCTAGAGAGCATCATCAGGCAGCAACCAGATAGATGGATGTCTAATGCTCGCATGACAACTACCAGAGTCTCCTGCTGACTGAGTAAATAATTTTTGCTCCCCCTGCTGTCCTCAACCCCAATACCCTACTAGCAGAAATAGATGACCCCACCCCAGCACACTGCTGCATGGAAATTCTGGCTGAAGAAACCGGCATCTGAGAGGATCTAAAAGATCAAACTTGGCCAGGGGTGCTGAACTTGTTCACAGATGGCAGCAGTTTTGTGGTCAAAGGTAAGTGGAGGGCAGGGGCAGCACTAGTGGATGGGAAGTGAGTGATCTGGTCCAGCAGCTTGCCTGAGGGAGTCATCCCAGAGAGCTGAGCTCATAGCTCTGATCCAAGCATTGTGAATGGCAGAGGGGAAGTCCATGAACATCTACATGGACAGCAGGTATGCTTTCACCACTGCACATGTTCATGGCACAATTGAGAGACAAAGGGGACTTTTAACCTCAGCAGGGAAAGAAATTAAAAACAAAGAAGAAATTCTGAGTCTCCTGGAGGCCTTACATTTGCCAAACAAGGTTGTCATTATACATTGTCCAGGGAACCAGAAAGGCAAGAATGCAATAACATTGGGAAAACAAATGGCTGACCACACTGAAAAGCAGGCCACTCAGGGGGCAGTGATGTTGGCTCTACAAAGCCCAAAGAGCTATTATAATGTAAGCGACACTAGTT
>JADRCD010111599.1:0-11637 GCA_019843815.1 Montemys delectorum
TTACAAGGAAAGTTTTCTCTCTTCCTATCCCTTTTACAGTAACACTGGCAACAGTGTTTAGGTTGGAGATTTATAAGCCAAAGGAAACATTCATCATATATTTTTATAAATAATTCAAAACTTCAGCCTCTCTTTTGGGGCTCTGACAAGTTGAGTATATGAGGTTTCTATTTGTATTGTATTTCTAAAGGGAGTAGAGATCCACAGAGGTGCCACTGACAGTTGAGATCACAAGTGTCACACCAGGTGCATATTTCCCACTTGCCCTTGCTGCTCAGTGCCTTTCTCATATGGGCGAAGGTCATGCAGACTATCACCATGTTCCTCGCTTCCCTTTGCAGGTGGCTGTACTTTTGACGATGGGCCAGCGGCCTGTGACTACCACCAGGATTTATACGATGACTTTGAGTGGGTCCATGTCAGTGCACAGGAACCCCATTACCTGCCCCCTGAAATGCCTCAAGGTAAGACACATTCTTCTAATTCAGCGTCTGGGAAATATTTCAGAGAAAAACAAGACTTTTTAACTTTACATGTAACAGTAGAAATGCGTTATATTAAGTTTAGCAACTGGTCTGTTTGGTTACATGTAAAAAAATCTTAAAATTTTCTTTCCCACTTTGTTAACAATACTCTATACTCTCCTGTATTCAAGATTTCTCAATGCAACTTTCTGTGCTTTGCAAAAAAATATGTAACTTTGTAAACATTAGCTTTTTTGTCCCTTAATAAGAAGTCAAAATGATCAAGTAAAACTAGAAAAGAAGAAAAAGAAAAAAAGACATGAATAAACAAAATTTATAGGAAAATATATTAACCATGAGATTTATTCATTTCTTTATCATTTGATCAAATCACTTTATCATTAATTCACTTCTTATTTTATATATTTGACCATATCTCACAGGTGTGATCTAGTTAGATTCTAGGCAAGCACTAGTCTATTGTCAGGAGACAAATGGTCTCATTCTCCCACAGAACATGAGTGAGCCAATTCTACAGAGAGAAACCTTAGAGACAAAATTATCAAGCAGATTTGCTTTCTGAGTAAATTTTGTAGATACACACAGAGATCTGTTTCTTACTGATCTAGAACTTGTTGTAGGTATAGACTTTTCATTTCATCAGGAATATCTGATTGCTTAAGACAAGTCATGATTTTTTTTTTTTTGTGATTTGTGGAAAGCACAACAAAATAGCATATCAATATAAACTTTCTACTTAATACAATACGGGAGTAGTGTGTTTTTTAGTTCTATATATTAATTTGGAACTAACTATGTTATGTGTTTAGGAATAATTTGAATAGTTATAAGTATCAGAAACATAAACATGAAATTTGAACATATTACCTAGGAGAACAACTGTTGTTTAGAAAGAAGTAAATGATTATATATAAAATTATGTATGTGTAAAAGATAATATACTTTCTTTATGCCCTAAATCATATAGCTGATGTTAATATTCTTCAAAAGATTTCTTTTGAAGTATAATTTCTTTTTTATTATAATTACATAAAGATAGCTAAAATTGAATTTTCTACAAATTCAGGATGTCCTTCATAATTGACTGTGAGTTTTAAACATCGCCATTGGAAGTGCAAGTATCAATTATAGTAACTGATTAAGAACCCTTGCTAGTTAACATGATTCATAAACACAAAATGAAAAATCATTGGTGGTGATCAGTGGAATATGACAGCTCTCAAAGCAAATAAAATAAAATCCCAAACAATAGACATTCAATGAGGGTATAAACGAATTCCGTGAGTATGTTCTGTGGAATTTTTTTGCATGATTCTATTCTGAGGTACATGCTGAGATTAAGCCTTCTATTTATTCTCAATTGTAGCTTTCCCTGTCTGAGTAGACAAATGGTAATTTTGAGGCTACACTAAAGCATAATTTCCTTCATGGAAGACTACATCGCAGGGGTGGGACGGGACAGTGTTTACTTCACACCCTTGGTTTCTTATGCTTGACCCTGACACTTAGGGCAGACTCACTTCATTTTGTGCATTGGTTTTTAATCATCTTTCAAAGGTACATACGATATTCTGTCTCTTTCTGATTAAAGAAATCCCAGTATGTTTTTCACTTCAGTATTCTTAGTGGTATATTTAGACTTAATTTTTATGTAATATTAAAAAGGTGGGCTGGAATGCACACATTTTGACTGTTTATCATCAGAGAATAATCAGAACAATGTTGATTTATGGAAATGTTGCCATTACTAATTGCTATTGATGGTGGGTAATGAGAGCTGAAGAGAATGTTCAGATGACCTTGTTGGTTCACCTTTTACACAATTACTTAATCATCGGTTACAGTAAAGGATGTTATGCACAGAAATTGAAAGTGTTTGATATTCAGCCATATCCTACAATTAATGACACATTAAATAATTAATCATGCAAAGAAGGGAAAAGGTCACGGACACGTTATTTTTATTTTTTCTTTTTTTTGCAGACTGTAACTATGTTTAGTCTAAGGAAAAGTGAGAGAAGTACCCATGTGTATTCCAGTTTTATTCACCTGTTTTATATACATGTAAGTGTAGATATGGTTCACATGCACATGTGTGTTTGTGCATGTGGCAGCAAGATGACAAACTTGGGTTGCTTTTCTAAGGCATCTTCCATCTTGGTTTTTGAGACAGCATCATAAGATGCCCGGAGTTTGCAGAGTTGAATTACTTAGCTGGCCAATGTGGACCTTCCTGTCTCATCCTTTACACTTAAGATTATAAGTTTTCAAGCTTTGGTATGAGCACTAGAAGGAAGGCTCTCATACCTGAATGACAAGTATTTTGTCAACTGAGGTATCTCCTCTAGCCCTGGTCACTTTTTTTTTTAGAAGATATTTTTCTCCAATTTAAAGAGCCTACTGAGCATTAAGCTGCCAATATATTGGCAAAGAGGACATAATTAAATTTACTAGATTTTCATGATCTTCCTGGGGCCTTGGCTCAGCTGTTAAGAACACTTGTTCTGTTTAGAAGATCAGAGTTCCATCCTCAGCACCCATAGCTCACAACGTTCTATCAGTATAATTCTAGGGTATGTGATACCGTCTTCTGATCTCCACGGGCATCGGGCATGCACGTGCTACATACACATATATGTATGTACAACACTCATATACATAAAATAAAATAAATAAATGTATTTTAAAAATTTCAAATGACCCATCTTTTCTTTGTTCATACAAATAGGTAGGCCTCCTTACTTTACCAAAAACCCCTAAAAGACCAAAAAAAAAAAAACCCATTAGTAGAAACAAATCACCAAGCCATCCCATGCTTTCTGTCATAGGAAGTCTATCTGTTTGAAGCCGACACGACGGTAGTGAACCTTTTGCTGCACTTGGGCATTGTTAATTAGTGATGTCTTATTGGCCATTAGAGGGTTAAGAAAACTAGAAATTGTGAATACACAGTTCTAAATACTAAGGGAAGACTATAGAAGATAAGGAAATAATGTCTTGTGACAAAGATGATACTGTTAGTGACTGCTTGCCACATTCCAGAGCAGTTCTTAGCTTGTTAGATGACAGTAATGATGACAAGAAGGATCATTAAATGTTAAAAAGTAGCTTTCAGAAGAACAAACACTTCATGAATGAGCCCTGTAGCAAAGTCATGTGAAAATAGGAGAAGCTCCTCATCAATGGGATACAAACTAAATGTATAATGAGTTTAAAAGCACCATGGTGACATCAGGTGATGCTGAGAAGAATGGAGAAAAAGAGGAAGCATCTCAGGCTCCTGTAGACGCAACATCTGCATAGCCCCTTTGTGCATCCTAATGGGCAGCTAATCCATTCTTGGATATATGCCTAGAAAGCCATAGCCATGTGTTCATTCAAAGAATGTATGAATGAATATAGCATCAGCGTTCTTAATAGTTCCAAGATGTAAGCAGCCTGAATCCCTGTCAGTAGTACAGTGTACCAAAGCCTGGGAGTGTATTCACTGAGTTAGAAGTCTCTTAGTGTGTGCACTTGTGCGAGGGCACGGCAGGAAGGCATGAAAGGGATGCCCAGATGCTGGATACCCTGATTATTGACCTGGGGAACGTTTGAGTTGCTCTCAGTTGAGAAACTACTGAGTGGTGATGATGAGTTGTTTGTTTTCTTGTCTGTAACTTATAAGTTAGTAAAAAGTGACAAGGACATAAGGCTGTTGAAGACACAAGCATACTATTGCGAAGCTAGGATAATAATGATAATGTTGTAGGTTAGCAAAAAAGACACATTCCCGAAGACCTCAAATGGGATAGAATCGTTATTTTCTTCCTCCTTTGATCCCATAAGCCTTGATTCTTTAAGCCCATCTTTGGGCCTTGGTCAGGATATTTATTTATTTATTTATTTTTATTTCTATTTTTTGTCTAGTTATCCATTCACCAAATCATCCCCTGTTTTTACTGTACCTACACATGGTCCTCTGAAGGGTGAGGAGCTTCCTGACTGGCACGGAACAGTTTTTCTGACCTCATATATTGATAGTTTTTAAATCTACTTTGTACATATGTCCATTGAGATTACTCTGTTTCAATATTATTATATATTTGTCCCACCTAACTCATAATGTCTTCATGCACATATAGCATGGTTACAATTTTCAGTTTCCTAAGACACCATTTTATGTTCTTTAGACAAAAGAAGTAGCTTTTATAATACAAGGTTTGATAGTTTTTTGTTTAAGGGGCTGGAGAGATGCCTCAGTGGATCACAATGCTTGCCATGAAGGCATAAAGAGCTAAGTCCCCAGTGCCTACATAACAAGCTATACATGGCTTTGTGTGCCTGTTGACTCCCAAATTGAGGATGGAGCCAGGTAGGTCCTGGGAAGGTGCTGACCTAGCAGCCCAGCTGACACTGTGACCTTTATGTTCATTAAAATAAAGTGGAGTGTGATAGAAGATAACACTGGGTGTCTTGATAGGGTTTCTGTCCAGGCCCGCCCCTCCCCTCAATACCTCACATTAAATAAATAAGAGATTTTGTTTCTCAATAGAGGAAAAAAATTCTCTCTTCTTATAGAAAACAATCAAGAGAGGATTTTTTTTTGTTTCCTACACATTTTAATGAGAGATTTTAGTGTGATCAGAAGATTGTAATTGTTCAGTAAACTCTGCCCTTATAAGGGATATCATTTAATTTTAATATATTTAAATGTCAGTTATTAGGAGAGAATTCCCACTTTCTCTACCTTGCTTATCAGACTAATGTCAGCTTTCCACACAGAAACCTGTTACATCCATGTTTATGACACACCAGAGAGAATGCAGATGGTGGACAGAGCTAGACATTGTTCTTTGATCTCACATATTTTTATGTCTGTGATCTTTATCCTTAAATATCTTTTATGCTTATGGCTGCATGAAACAGAAACAAATTCATTTCCCCATTTGCCTATCTGTTCTGTTCTAGATGTGAAGGCAAGGTGGGAGGCTGACATATCATTACATTTGTCTTCCACTGAAATTATAACTGCTTTTTCTTTTAAAGATGTGTTTCTCTGAAATGATTAACTGAATTTTACGTTAGAGTCTCTTGAGTACCTATTTGACAATAGTTACAATTATGACTACATTAGATTCCACCTTCATCTTGCTTCTTTCTACTGCTAATAATATAAATCACTACATGGATTTTTTGACTTAAATTGTACATACTGTATGTTATTAAAAATAATAAAAGCTCTAATTTAGATTAACTGGAATGTTGAAGGAGGAAACCATTTCTCTGCCTTGTAAAAGTTAGTGAGGTGTGATTCTGTAGTTTATGGCCTTCATGTTTAGAGAGCAGATGAGACTGTATAAGAGGGAGTTCATACCATGCTAAGCAATGAGCCTGTATATTAACTTGTTGTACTTAAATCTGAGGCTGTTTTCTTAGAGTTTTACATACTCTATTAGTCAGGTTGTTAAAAGAATGCTCACATTCTTTAAGTACTTATTTGCTGAGGTACACTCTGCTTACATATTCAACCATAATATGCTCACCTACCCCTAGGGTTGGTACCTCCTTCTGCTGGTAGGATTGTAGTGATAATAGAAAGTTTGATGTCTACAAGTTAACGCATATGACAGCATTCACAAGGAACTTAAATTCTGTACTCGATGTCACAACTCTAACTCCAATTAATCTGTCCTGGTGGCCCCTCTGAGGAATACTCAGAGGCTAAAGGCTCTCAGGTAAAGTTTGAAACTGGTTTTTCTAACTCAAACCCTTTTTTACTTGCATGTCTGAGCCAAAAGTTAACTCCAGTGAATGGGTGTGTGTGCGCCGTACATGCTTAGCTGCATAATGGCATATGTGTGAAGGTCAGGGGATATAAGGGCAGCTTTGGGTGTTATTGCCTTGTTTAAAACAGGGTCTCGCTGTTGTTTTTCTATGTTTGTCAGTCTAGTTGAAACATGCACTTCTAGGGATTTGAACCATCCCACCTCTGATCTTGCCATAGAAGCCCTAGGATTATACTCTCCCTGGGATTATATCTCCAGGTTTATGTAGGCCTAGAGATGCAAAGTGCAGTACCAAGGTTCTCGTGACAAGTGTTCCACCCTTGAGCCATCACCCCTATCTTATATGCAACTTTTTAATCCTCCTAAGAACCCTATAAAATAAGTGACATTGAGATTGGTAGAGGACGTCACTTGCTCACAGATGAACAGTACAGATCAGTAACTTGCCACACGACCATCTTGCTCGTATTTCATTATAGGCAAGGCGACACCTTTCCTTCACTCCAGTGTAGATATTTATGTCCACTGGATGGTGTTACTTATTCGATTTAATCTACAGTGTTTTTTTTTTTTTTTTTCCCGACATCCTTTGGGGTTAGTCTCTTCCTTTCGTTCATTTAACTTTATGTTATTTTTAGTTATTTGATGAACACTTCTCATGGGTCATCCTTTGGAGATTCATAGCATCCGCTGTGTCATGAGAATACCTGTGCTAGAAGAAGAAACTGAAGGATTCTCTGAGGGGGGCTGAGTAAAGTTAGAGTTTGAAAATAATTGTTAGGGCGTTGTTTATAGTGGTATATTTTAGGACAAGAATTACAGGCTTATTTCTACGTGCTCCTCCCAACTGTGTCATCATTATGTCTGCCAGTGCTTTTGCCTTGAGTGCAGAAGAGAGAGTTTACCATGCTTGAGTTGCTTATTAGAAACACCAAGGGTTGGAGGCAGTGTGAGGTGAGGGAGTAAACGGCTGTTATGGAGCACTTGAGGAGTCAGCCCCCAAGGAACAGCTGCTTTTTAATGTAAGGATTATTATCCCTATGTACATAAATGCAGCCTGAAGAATGTCTAAATTACAGAGGGAGGAAGTGGCATGGTGAGACAGGACATTTTTCCTGCTGTTTCAGGTACATGATATATATAAGTCAGATATGCGCAAGTGTATCTCGCAATACATTTAGTATTAAAAAAGAGGGAGAGAAAAAGGATTCTATTGGTGTCACTACTGAGAATGTCCTTTTCAAAGCCTGTGCAGCCATCTTTAACATGGACCTTAAAATCAATATATAGTCCAGAGAAACAAAATTCCCTCTCCTGGGCTGACAGGGTGACGAAAGCTGTGGTTATGACCTTATAGTTGACCTTTCCAAAAATAAACTTGTTTCTTGATGTGACTGTGCATCTGAGGTTGAACACTTATTAGCTTCCAAAAACGAGAAGGACCACATGGAAATAAAAAAAGGCCCCAAGGGAACAAAAGACAAAGAATTAAAATAGTGATTTTTGTAAAAGTATATGATATCAATGCTTTCATCATAGCATTGAAATGATGTGTTATAAATATCATGACATAGCATGATGTAAACTGTTCATATCCTAGATAAGTCATAGTCAGAATTCTCTACTGCTATGGAAGACTGTTGACCTTCAAACCTAGTTTCATCTGAAAGAATGATCATCTATTTCAAAAGGCTCGTTTCTAATGAACAAATTGTTGACTGAGAAACTTTCTCAATAAAATTTGTATTTTGTGTGTTTCGAGTCCATGGCAACCTTGAGAGCTCTATACGATCATTAACTCCTCATTTAGCAATGTAAGACAACACTGATGGCTCTTTCAGGGCTAGGAAAAGCACATTTAACAGAACAGTTTTAGATAATTCACTAGTTGCTTATGGGTTTCTGGACACTGTACCAAATTCTTTTTTTTTTTTTTAAACTTTTATTGCATTATGATGAGAAAAGTTACATGAGTTCAATTTATCTGAATTTGTTAACATTTAAAACATATTTTAAGTAAACATAATTAAATCACATTCTTGTTTCCCTTTTGTACCCCCACTCCTCCCAGAGACCCCCCTTCAATACCTACAATATCTTTTTTGTCATATTCCATAAAATTTATAAGATATTATAACAATACAAATAAGTATTATAAAAGTTGTTTGATATAAAACAACAATCAATTTAACAGTCTTATGTAGATGCTCGTGTATAGCAATAGTGAGAATACATTTTTCTCTATAAATTTTAAATAACTCCAAACATATTAACTGTACACTTCAAAATAATACATCACTACTGGTATTCTCCTAAATGAACATACATATATAAAGTCTTTTTGTTTGTTTTGTATTTAGTAGAGTTTAAAATCTTGGCTCTTACTGTGGTACAAGCCCAAAATAAGAACAATTTTTAGATATTGGATTTCATTGTAATAAGGCTGTACTTCAATGATCCTCACATCACCAAAGGATTTTACCTCCATCGTAGCTAAGCTGAGAGTTGATAGTTCTTCTGCACCAAGAAATGAATTGTAGGCTCGATTTTTGGATACAAACTTCCTGCTATGGTCAGAGCTATTTGGCTTGAGTGAATGACTTTATTCTCAGGCCACAGAGAACAGGTTACATTCATTTAAGAAATGGTGTGTGTATTAAGATGGTCTATCCATAAAGTCATTCACCAACTGTTTCAATGAACAATGGTTCTGTTTGGAGGGTGGCAGGACATTGGGTGAGGGTAAGAATTTGGTTCATTAGCTGTGTAATTTGGAAAAGCATTCATCTCAAAGAAACAGTAATTTATAAAGTCCTCTTCTTCAAACTTGAAACAAGAGTTACAAACATCAGGCAAAGCATTCAGTCTCACTCTTTGTTGTTCTCTTACAAGCAACCTTCCTAGTTAATGATGGATGTTTCTTTTGGGTATATAAACACTTTTGAAATATATAAGTTGTTCTGAAAACCATAGTTTAGTGTAAAAACATGAAATAAACAATACTACTAGTAGAGAGGCTGAGATAGGAGAAGCAAGATTTCAAGACCCTTATTTTGTACACAGCAAGACACTGTCACAAACAAGCTGAAAGTGGATAGAGATTGTACAATGTTGGACCTATTTCTCCAATTACTAAATTAGAGAGATCCTTGGATGACAAT
Source organism: Montemys delectorum (assembly GCA_019843815.1). Classification (NCBI taxonomy): domain Eukaryota; kingdom Metazoa; phylum Chordata; class Mammalia; order Rodentia; family Muridae; genus Montemys; species Montemys delectorum. The sequence continues at coordinate 9,415 of JADRCD010111599.1, forward strand.
CAACAAATTTCTAATTCCTCATATTTTTGGATTTCAATTGATTAGGATATGTTGGTAATATTAGTTTTCATATTAATATATTAAGAAAAAGTAATTGTCACTTCCTGTTGTTTTTGTTGTATGATGTGGAATTAGGTTTGTGTGGATTTGTTCAAAGATTACCTTCTTGCTTCTTCTGGGGTGTAGTTTTGCTCCTCATGTTGATGTTTTCCATCTATTATCCTTTGTAGGGTTGGATTTGTGGAAAGATATTGTGTAAATTTTGTTTTGTCATGGAATATCTTGTTTTCTCCATCTATGGTAATTGAGAGTTTTGCTGGGTATAGTAGCCTGGACTTGCATTTGTGTTCTTGTAGGGTCTGTATGACATTTGCCCAGGATCTTTTAGCTTTCATAGTCTTTGGTCAGAAGTGTGGTGTAATTCTGATAGGTCTGCCTTTATATGTTACTTGACCTTTTCCCCTTACTGCTTTTAAAATTCTTTCTTTGTTTAGTGCATTTGGTGTTTTTATTATTATGTGACAGGAGGAATTTCTTTTCTGGTCCAGTCTATTTGGGGTTCTGTAGGCTTCTTGTATGTTCATGGGCATCTCTTTCTTTAGGTTAGGGAAGTTTTCTTCTATATTTTTGTTGAAGATATTTACTGACCTATTACATTGGGAATCTTCACTCTCTTCTATACCTATTATCCTTAGGTTTGGTCTTCTCATTGCATCCTGGATTTCCTTGATGTTTTGGGTTAGGAGCTTTTTGCTTTTTGCATTTTCTTTGACTATTGTGTCAGTATTTTCTATGGTGTCTTCTGCCCCTGAGATTCTCTCTTCTATCTCTTGTATTCTGTTGGTGATGCTTGCATCTATGACTCCTGGTTTCTTTCCTAGGTTTTGTATCTCCAGGTTTGTCTCTCTTTCTGATTTCTTTATTGTTTCTATTTCCATTTTTAGATTCTGGATGTTTTTGCTCATTTCCTTCACCTGTTTGATTGTGTTTTCCTGTAGTTCTTTAAGAGATTTTTGTGTTTCCTCTTGAAGGGCTTCTAGCTGTTTACCTGTGTTCTCTTGTATTTCTGTGAGGGTGCTATTTATGTCTGTCTTAAAGTCCTGTATCATCACCATGAGACATGATTTTATATCTGAATCTTGCTTTTCTGGTGTAATGGAGTGTCCAGGACTTGCTATGGTGGGAGAATTAGGTTCTGATGATGCCAAGTCACCTTGGTTTGTGTTGTTTATTTTCTTATGCTTGCCCCCTGCCATCTGTATATCTCTAGTGTTACTTGCCCTTGCTAAATCTGACTGGAGCCTGTCCTTCCTGTGATCATGGTTGTGTCAGAACTCCTCAGAGTCAAGCTGTGTCTGTGATTCTGGGATCCTGTGATCCTGGGCTTGTTAGGTCACCTCGAAGTGAAGCTTCCTCTGGGTATTGTGGGACTAGCTGTGGAGCCTGGGCCCAAGGTCTGTTCTGGACACCAGCCCAGACAGACTGGAAGGAACCCGCGTCACTGGGCTGGTGGAGTTCCTGTGTCCAAATTCTTGTATTTTGGTTGTAAGCCTAGCCTTTAACAGCTGAGCATCTCTCCAACCCTGCACCAAATTTTTTAATACTTGCCTATTAAGTATGAAGCAGAGTTGGCAATTGTGTGTGTATGTGAACATACTTGTGTACATAAGTACATGCATGATCATGTCTGTGCAGGCCAGAGTTTAATGTTATTTTTCTTGTTCCCTTCCCATTTTAGTTTGAATAGAGATTGTCTTCTATGTGTATGGATATATCCATAATAAATATGATAGCCTATGGCTTAGGCAAGACATCGGAGGTGGGACATCTGGGAGGTAGGAAGGGTTCTGGGAAAATGCCAGCCAAAAAGTGTAACAAGACAGACACATGCTACCTGAGCTCAGGTAACCAGCTGCATGGCAGTATGTAGTTTAAAATAAATGGGTTATTTTAAATTCTGATCTAGGAAGAAGAAAAGCCTGGCTATCTATGACCAACGTATTTGCAATTATATTTTGAGTCTGAGTCTTACTTCTGGAAGCATGAGACTAGGAGGAATTACCAGACCTAACTTACAGTCTTTTTTTAAAAAGTTTATTTATGTTTATTTTATGTATATGAGTACTTAATGCACGTATGCTTGTACACTGCATGCATACATGTGGAGACCAGAGAGGGCATCAGATCCTTTGTGCGTACTTCTGAGCTGTAATGTGGTTGCTA
>JADRCD010111611.1:0-24445 GCA_019843815.1 Montemys delectorum
TATGTTTAAGTATGGGCCTTGAATTCCTGATATTACCAAGACTTTTATCATGAAGGGATGTTGCATTTTGTCAAATGCTTTCTCAGCATCTAATGAGATGATCATATGGTTTTTTTCTTTGAGTTTGTTTATAGAATTACTTACATTGAAGGATTTTCATATATTGATCCATCCCTGCACCCCTGGGATGAAACTTATTTGATCATGATGGATGATCGTTCTGATGTATTCTTGGATTTGGCTTGCGAGAATTTTATTGAGTATTTTTGCATTGATATTCATGATGGAAATTGGTCTGAAGTTTTCTTTCTTTGTTAGGTCTTTGTGTAGTTTAAGTATAAGAGTAATTGTGGTTTTATAGAAGGAATTGGGTAGAATACCTTCTGTTTCTAATTTGTAGAATAGATTGAGGAGTATTGGTATTAGGTCTTCTTGGAAGGTTTGATAAAACTCTGCACTAAAACCATCTGGTCCTGGGCTTTTTTTGGTTGGGAGACTATTAATGACTGTTTATATTTCATTAGCAGATATGGGACTGTATAAATCTTTTATCTGATCTTGATTTAACTTTGGTACCTGGTATTTGCCTAGAAAATTGTCCATTTCATCCAGGTTTTCCAGTTTTGTTGAGTATAGGCTTTTATAGTAGGATCTCATGATTTTTTGGATTTCCTCAGTGTCTGTTGTTATGTCTCCTTTTTCTTTTTTTGATCTTGTTAATTATGATACTGTCTCTGTGCCCTCTAGTTAGTTTGGCTAAGGGTTTATCTATTTTGTTGATTTTCTCAAAGAACCAGCTCCTGGTTTGGTTGATTCTTTGTATAGTTCTTTTTGGTACTATTTGGTTGATTTCAGCCATGCATTTGATTATTTCCTGCCTTTGACTCCTCTTGGGTGAATTTGCTTCTTTTTGTTCTAGAGCTTTCATATGTGCTGGTGTAGGCTCTCTCCAGTTTCTTTTTGGAGGCACTTAAAGCTATTCATTTTCCTCTTATGACTGCTTTCATTGTGTCCCATAAATTTGGGTATGTTGTGGCTTCATTTTCATTAAATTCTAGAAAGTCTTTAATTTCTTTCTTTATTTCTTCCTAGATGAAGTTATCTTTGAATAGAGTATTGTTAAGCTTCTAGGTTTATTTGTACATTCTATTGTTTATGTTGTTATTGAGGAGCAGCCTTAGTCCATGATGATCTGATAGGATGCAAGGAATTATTTCAATCTTCTTGTATCTGTTGAGGCCTGTTTTGTGATCAATTATATGCTCAATTTTGGAGAAGGTACCATGAAGTGCTGAGAAGAAGGTATATCCTTTTGTTTTAGGGTAAAAAGTTCTATAGATATCTGTTAAATCCATCTGTTTCATAACTTCAGTTAGTCTCACTGTGTCTTTGTTTAGTTTCTGTTTCTATGATCTGTCCTTTGAGGAGTAGAGTGTTTGAAGTCTCCCACTATTATTGTGTGTTGTGCAATCTGTGCTTTGAGCTTCAATAAAGTTTCTTTTATGAATGTAGATGCCTTTGCATTTGGAGAGTAGGGGTTCAGAATTGAAAGTTCATCTTGGTGTATCATACCTTTGATGAGTATGAAGTGTCCCTCCTTATCGTTTTTGACAACTTTTTAGGGTGAAAGTCGATTTTATTCTATATTAGAACGGATATTCCCGCATTTTTCTTGGGACCATTGGCTTGTAAAATTGTTTTCCACCCTTTTATTCTGAGGTATTGTCTGTTTTTGTCACTGAGGTTGGTTTCCTGTATGCAACAAAATGTTGGGTCCTACTTAAGTAACCAGTCTGATAGTCTATGTCTTTTATGGGGGAGTTGATTCCATTGATATTAATAAATATTAAGTAAAGGTAATTATTGATTCCTGTTATTTTTGTTTTTAGAGTTTGAACTCTGTTCATGTGGCTATGTTCTTTTAGTTATGTTGGAAGATTACATTTTTGCTTTTTCTAGGATGTAGTTGCCTTCCTTGTGTTGAAGCTTTCCATGTATTACCCTTCAAAGGGCTGGATTTGTGGAAATATTTTGTATAAATTTGGTTTTTTCACCAAATACTGTGGTTTCTCCTTCTATGGTAATTGAGAGCTTTGCTGGGTATATTAACCTGGTCTGGCATTTGTGTTCTCTTAGGGTCTGTATGATATCAACCCAGGATATTCTGGCTTTCATAGTCTCTGGCAAGATGTCTGGTATAATTCTTATGGTCTGCCTTTATACATTACTTAACCCTTTTCCCTCACTGCTTTTAATATTCTTTCTTTGTTTTGTGCCTTTGGTGTTTTGACTATTATGTTATGGGAGGAATTTCTTTTCTGGTCCAGTCTATTTGGAGTTCTATAGGCTTCTTTTATGGTCATGGGCTTCTCTTTCTTTAGGTTAGGGAAATTTTCTTTTATAATTTTGTTGAAGATATTTACTGGCCCTTTAAGTTGGAGGTCTTCATTCTCTTCTCTACTTATTATACTCAGGTTTGGTCTTCTCATTGTGTCCTGGATTTCCTGGATGTTTTGGGTTAGGAACTTTTGGCATTTTGTGTTTCCTTGACTGTTGTGTCAGTGTTTTCTATGGTATCTTCTGCACCTGAGATTCTTCTATCACTTGTATTCTGTTGGTGATTCTTGCATCTGTAATTCATGACTTCTTTCCTAAGATTTATATCTCCAAAGTTGTCTCTCTTTGTGATTTCTTAACTGTTTCTACTTCCACTTCTAGGTCCTGGATGGTTTTGTTCAATTCCTACATCTGTTTGGTTGTGCTTTCCTGTAATTCTTTAAGGGATTTTTGTGTTTCTTCTTTAAGGGTTTCTACCGATTTACTTGTGTTCTCCTTTAATTCTTTAAGGGATTTTTATGTTTCCTCTCTAAGGGCTTGAACTTCTTTAATTGTGTTCTTCTGTATTTCTCTAAGGGAGTTATTCATGCCCTTCTTAAATTCCTCTATCACCATTGTGAGATATTATTTTAGATCCGAATCTTGCTTTTCTGGTGTTTTGGGACATCCAGGACTTGCTCTGGTGGGAGTACTAGGTTATGATGAAGCCAAGTAGTATTGGTTTCCATTGGTAAGATTCTTGTGTTTGCCTTTTGCCATCTGTTGATCTGTCATCTTAGATGTTCTTGCTGTCTCTGGCTGGAGCTTGTTTCTCCTGTAGGTCTGTGAGCCTGTGTCAGCACTTCTGGAAGATCAGTTCTCCTCTAGTAAGACCTGTGTGCTGTGTGTGGATTAGTCATCCCTCCTGAGTCCTCAGGTCAGAACAAACCATGAAGAAAGGATCTCCACTTGTGGGAAAGGTGCAGAGAGGGCTGTGGATCTGCTGTCCCTCCTAGGTGTAGATGGAGATAAAAGGATCCTGCACCGGCTGCCCTGCCACTTCTGAGGCCTGTGAGATTTTCATTTGCTTATAACTATATAATAATTATATAGTTTCATTTGCTTATAACTATATAATAGCAGTTCTATTATCTTCCTAAAATTTTAATTTATATATATATATACATATATATATATATATATGTGTGTATGTGTGTGTGTGTATATATATATATATATATATATATATATATATGAATTGTTGGCCTCCTTCCTTTTCTACAAAATAGTTTTCTGAGTTTTTGCTCTTCTATTGCATACATGCATACATTCCACTATTCTCTTTTTTCCCTCCTGCTGATTCTTTTACACCATTACAACCCCACTCATATTTTTCCTTCTCTTCCCTTATATATAAAAACCTAAAATGCTTACTTATAATATCCTATATAATTTATATAATATCCTATCATTTTATATATTATTTTACATATTTAATATAGATTTTTCAAATTAAAGAAAATGTAATATACATCTTTTTAAGTTTGCCCAATTTGCATGAACATAATGATCTCAGGACACCCATTTTCTAAAAGCTTCATGGTTTCACTAATTTTTAGAGCAGAATAAGATTACATTGCATATATGTACCAAACTTTTCCTGTTCATCTATTGATTGTTACCTCATTTTATTTCCTGGTTATTATTAATTGTACAGCAATAATCAAGAATTTATGTGTATTCTTGTGGGATGTTGACTTATAATACTTAGTTATATCCCAGAAATGTATGCTAGACCAATTATATGGTAATCACTTTTAGATATTGAGAAAATTCACAGTCATTTCTATAATGAGTACCAATTTCTATTCCCATCTTTGTATAAAAGGGATCTACTCTCCCCAAGTTCTCACTAGAATCTGTTTTGTTTTTCCTTTTTTTTATGATAGGTCTATTACAATTCTGTCTAGGTCTATTAAAAATATCTCAAAGAAACATTTTATCTCTAATGACTAAGGAGGCTAGACACTTTTGCAAATAGTCACTGGCAATTTACATATTGTTCTTTGAAAGCTTTCTATCCAGTTAATCAATCCACTAAAGATCAGAACATTTATTTGGAGGCATTAATTTTTTGAGTTTTGTATTGTTTGTATTATTATCAAATGTCTAATTGGCAAAGATTCTCACCCCTTTTCCAGATTGTTCAAAGTGATAGTTTTCTTTGCTTTACAGAAATATCTTTAATTTCGTGGAGTCACATTTCTCACTTCTGTGATCTCTTCTTGCATCACTGGACTCAATTTTAGAAAGTGTTTACCTATGATTTTTATATCAAAAAGATTTCTGTGTGCTTTTAACTCTGGATTTTTTAAAAAATTTTCTTCCTGCCAATACTTGCAATGATCAGGATTTTTATTACATATTGATACAAGCAAGGCTAATATATTCCTTCTCTACATCAACGAATGAATGAATGAATGAATGAATAAATAAATAAATAAATAAATAAATAAAACTCTGAAAATCAGGGAAAGTGCTCAGAATGCAGTGAAGATCAATTTTATGGTAGATGTGTCTTAGAATGGTATTTTTAAAGTCTTCTGCAGACATTTTTTCTATAGGTCTTCCCTCCTATAATATGTGACATCTAGCTGCTTAGGAACTGTTCTCAGGCCATTCTCCAATCTGTTTAGGAGTTTGAGGCAAGCTAACCACTGAATGTATCGTCAGATTACCAATCTGGACATTCTGTGCAGACCAAGATGATATTCTCTCAAATCAGAAAATTAATAAAATTTCTGCTTACACACACTAGTAATCAGAAAGACATACGTCTTGCAGAAAAGTAGAATAGAAATTGTCTTTAGAAGAGCCCAAATTTGGATGTCAGAAATAGATTTGATTATTTCAAATCTATGAAGACAATTATAAGGGGGTTATCCAGAACATCTTCAGTCAATGGTATCTAGAAGCTTAGCTGTTTTTCCAGTTTCTTCACTTTCTCTTGTCTTCTAATAGAAATTTATAATTTCATAATATTTTATTGGTAAAAGTTGAATGTAAATGACAATTTTATTTTCTCCAGTGGTAGGATGAGATGACAGCTATAACTATGATGTGGAATACACAGTTTTGGCTGATCCCAAAGCATTTCTTTCCCTGTTCTATCTTTAGACCTAGATCTGGAAGCTTCTAGCTTCCATACAATCTAATCTTCCAAGATGACTGATTCAATCTGGCTTCTCTCAGTTTCTGACTGAATTGTTCTACAAGGCCTCGAACTAACTCTAGCAATATGTTCTAATTTTATGACTCATTCTCATTCTCTGACTGACTTTGTCTTCACCTGTGTCTAGCTTGTTCTCTCTGAAACCTGTCATCATAAAACTGTCCTGGTAAAATTGCCATGTATATACCATGCCACTTACCTTTCTCTCTCAGTGTTCTTAAGTAGTGTCTGTTCCCTGTGCTGTTCTCATGTAAGTTGAGCATATCTTGTCTTTGACTCATTTTGTCAAATCTTTCTCTGATCCATGATGTTGTATGCCTCTCAATTAGACATCACTTTCAAACAAGTCTGCTTCCTTCTAAAAACTAATCTTACCTTTATTGTTAGTAATTAAAAGTGTGTATAATGACATATTGTAATCTAAGGCATGTCTACATTCTGATTGGAAAATATAAACCTAGCAGTCTTTGGATGTGATTCCTTACCAGTATAGCCATGTTCTTGGATTAAAATTCCTTTGCAGTTGAGCTTTCTAATTTTTTAACAAACATTGAACATATGAATGGTTTCTACTGTCACAGTGTTTCAAAGGAAAATGACAGTCTGACTTTCTAAGAATAGATGTGATATTTAGCTTTTATATTAGTAGTGATTTTAGTTACTTGGCATGATTTTTAATGTAGTAGTTTTTATTTTAATTTTGGGATTGATTTACACTTGGTTCTATATGATCATTATTTTCAATATAAAATTGTAATCTTTTAAGAAAGCAGACCAGTCTCATGTAATGTCCCAGATACTCAAACACTATAACCATTGTGCATAGTTGTCCATATATTTATAGATGGATTTTTATTGTTTCCTCTCTATTATTATAAGATGGGCTGGGGAACAATTACTTGATCTATGAAAAATCTCTCTCTCTCTCTGTCTCTCTGTCTCTGTCTTTGTCTCTCTCTCTCTCTCTCTCTCTCTCTCTCTCTCTCTCTCTCTTTCTCTCTCTCTCCCTCCCTCCCTCACTTTCTCTCTCCCCTCTCTCTCTACCTGATTCTCCCAGTAGTAGATAATTAATTTTACAACAGTCTTTAAACTATTGGACTTGGAGTCAGATGTGCTTAGACTGTATCTGCACTTTGTGGGAAAACAGTGTAGGCCACAGATTCCTGTCAAATAAGACTCACATATTTCTCCATGTCTTAAAATGAATAAAGAGTTTTCATCAACTTCTTTTGTCATTTCATCAGAATACCCTGTGGGATTGTAACAGAATACAGTTAACCAGTCAGCGTGAGGATGGAAACTTATCAAACTAGTCCCATTTTGTACTTCACCCTGCATTTTGTTCAGAGGCTGACCCAGATTGGGCTAATTTATTGTCATTTATTATTATTTTAAATTTATCTGGGGAAGACAGTCTCAAATGTCTCTAAAGGATTCCATTCTAGAATTCTTTATTAAATTAAATACCTTTTCATTGTATTTGATAATATATTTTAAAGTACCTGAATATGTTTAAATTTTATTATAAACTTTGATGTATTTTTGTTATCTAAAAATGAATAATCTTTTGGATTTTACTGGTACTTGGTTTCTCTTGTAATAGGCAACATGAAAAAATATTATACCGACCAACTAATTAGATCACATGCTAGAATTTAATTATGTATAGGTAATGCAAAAGTAAAAGCAGTCTGAACCATTTCATGTTAAGGAGTTTACCTGTTAATAATTCTACTTGTGATAAAGATCTAGCATATTATTTGTGGGGAGTTCTGGTATTTAGGATTAAAGATGTTCTCACTAATTAATCATCCTCTGCTTAGGAACAGCCTTGGCTTAGTCCATAGTCCCAAGGAAAGAAAGGGTTTAGAGAGCAGTGAGGGAACCTCATGTTCTGCTTGAGACAGCTCTCTAGTGAGCTCTATACAGCTCAGGTCTTGTAGTCTAAAACCCAGTCTTTTATTTGCATATCAACTCAATTGTTCACCCCAGATCACTTTTGATTATTCCATGAATCAATATTTTATGAACTTAGCCCCTTAGTTCTTAGAAAAGACAGAAAGTACATTTTCTTTTTTAACATAGCAAACAGTTGAGAGATCTGCCTGTCTGTGTAAGCACAAACAAACAAACAAACAAAAAGAAAATAGCTGAGTGGGATCTCACTCTGAGATTGGCATTTCTACCATGCCTGGGCCTAAAGTTGCTGTCCCAGGCTAACCTGAATTCAGGACTCTGCCTGCTTTTGTAAGCACAAAAAACAAACTTACCTGGATGGGATCGTGCCTTACAATCACCACTACCTAGGTCTCTTTATCTCCTTCCTAAAAAGCATTCTGACAAGCTTGCTCATAGTCCTACTGCCTCTGTACTTTTAGGTCTGGGAAGCTCATCATGTAATTCATATTGCACCCTTATATCTTGCATAGTTGAGAAATTATACATTTTGGAATTCGTGTTTTCAGAGTTCTTTCCCACAGTCTTAAGGGCTGTTTTAAAAATCACAATGGTTACCATCTTTTGCAATGAGCATTAGATACAATCTTACCTCCTAGACTGATGCTATCTCTGATTCTCATGGAGTCATTAACCTTGGCAGAGAGGACATTCCATGATAACCTTGACAGGTAGAATAGTTCCCAAAGGAACAACAGAAAGTAAATTATGTACATCACAATACAAACAAGCCTTAACCTAGGGATCATCAACACTTCTGGATGCTCCTGATCTAGGGGCAGGAACCTTGTCACACTATCCCATGTGTGGGACCATGAAGGACTCAGCAATTCTTGTATAAGCCTTCTTCAAAATGCTTTCTGATGTCAAGACTCAAAGTAAATATCTTGAAAACAATTCTAATGACAGTGAGATACATGATTTATAGGTTGACATTATGATAATCATCTCTAAGCACAGTGAAAATTTCATCAGAGATGGGAAATACTAAATGTGCTCAAAATAAATAATGCTGAAGAAAATAATGATTGAACTGTCATTTTCCATTGCACACTTAAAAGTAGATCAAATCAAGCAGAATAAAGAATAAATGAACTCAAAATCAAGGAGTTGGAAAATGTTCTATCAATGGGATTAGGAAAAAAGATTGATTGAATATAAATAACCAAAACAATAGAAGAAAGAACAGAACTAGAAACCTCATACTATAAATACATGGTATAAAATTATAATAATTGAAATAGTATGGAACTAGTATACATATACAGATATATAGATACATTGACCACTGAAAAGGATAAATAAATAAGTAAATATGTAGATAAATCAATACACTCAAATACAATTAATCCTTGAGTAGTTTGTCAAAATAAATTTCTCGATGAAAAATTTTAAATAATACCTTTATATGCAAACAAATGAAAGAGTATCAATATAGTATAACAACCCTCAAACTCAGCTAAAAGAAAGACTGAAGATTTGAATACAATTAGAGATAGCACCAAAATACATTAGCAATAAAATATAAAACAGAGAAGTGAGATTATAAAAAGTTAATATCGCATTTATAAGAAATATTGATGAGCAAAGTGTGGCTTAAAATCAATAGATTATTTGATAAAGAGTTGATATCCAAATTATATATAAACAGTGGCTACAACTCAGCATTGACAGAGCTGGCAAAGTTGTAATGTGGAATGAAGAATTAAGCAGTTGTTCAAAGTAGCTTTACAAGTAAGCATGCTCAACGGTACTAAACAAAAATTTGCTAATTAAAATGATAGGAAAAAAACATCCACACTTGTAAGGGCGTTACTGTATGAAAAATCAAATAGTCAAGCTTTAGTGATAATGTACAGATATAGATGGGGCAGCAAAAAATGGACATCAGGAGTTGGAGTTTATAATGATACAAGTGCTGTGGAAAATAATTAGGCCAGAAATATTTCCAAAGTAACTAAGATGTAATGCAGTAATCAATTTTTGGTGTTTATCAGGTAAAATCAGAATCTTGATGAGACATTTCACTCTAATGTTCACTATCATATTATCAGTGGGAACCAAGATGTGGAAGTAATCTAAATGTCTTTTGATAAGCAAATAGATAAAGAAAATGTATTACATACATATGATCAGTGATTCTGTTATGTTCTAAAGAAGGGAAAGATTTTCAGTAGAAAACCTTTTGTAAATATGCTGAAGAGGAACTGACAGCTTTCAGAGTAGCTCGTTAAATGTGATATTAATTAATTTTATTTTAAAGCTCAACAATGTTAATATTTACAGATATAATGTAATATTTCAAGGCACTTAGTACTAAAAACTCAGAATCATACTGAACATTTTATGTATATTATTAATAATTTACATATAATATTAAATATATTGAAAATATACTTGAAAAAAATTTCAAGTTACCTTGAAATTTCTCCCATTACACAGTGTCTTTTACCTTTTACACAGTAATTACCTTTTAGTATGAACTTTACTTCTTGATATAAACATATATATATATATATATATATATATAGTTAAATATAGTGATTGCATGAATACTTGGATTTATAAGTAAGATTTCATTTTAGATTCATCAGAATTAAATTAACTTTTGAAGTGAATTTGTATCTTATTTATGGATGCATTATGCAAATGTTTTCACAGCGGACACAAGTGTAAAATAAGAACATGTATACTCTGGCACAAAGCCAACTACAATCAAGGTTAAAATGATTCTGATATGTTCAAATGAAGCCATTTTTATATTTAACTTTATATTTTATATTCAGTATACTGCATGTTAGAAAATTGGGATATTAGAAACAGTGGGAAAAATTAATGATTATAGCTTGTAAAAATACGTAAATGTGCTTTTTTGTTGTTGTACTGCAGAATTGTGGTACATAGTACAGCTTTAATTTGTAGACATTTGGTTATAATATTCATGCCACATTAGACTTGCTAATTCTCTGCACCCTAGTATTGCTATCATTACATTCTTCAGAAAGAATACCTCTCATTATTTCCCCTTATAAGTGCTCTCTGTGGATGTGAAACGCTGTGGTGGATACTATGATCAAGGTGGCCACCTATGGACATGTAATGACAAGACTCAAAAATGTAAAAGCTAGAAGAGGAAAAAGGCCATTTTATCTTTTATGTTCCTCACTGAAAATGTTAAACTGGAACATTTATATCAAATTCCATTAAATCTTTTCCTGTGTGTCTTCTGAATTTTAGGAGACATTATTTATTCTTTACCAGAATCCTTACATCATTAAGACTGGCTTTAATGATTACTCGTTCTGTTTTCCTACATTTTCTTTGATATTTTACCACAGGCTTTCCACTTTCCATTTTAATGTCTTATGCACATTTATTCCTCCATGAAATTAAATCTATTAGGTTTTAAGCCATATGCTCTAGATAATTCTTTTGGGTGAATGCTGGAAATTGTAAATGTAAACTACAGTAGAAAAAAATTAACATACGCCGGAAAATGTCCTTAGACATCAGCTGTGGAAAGAATCCCAAGTAAAACCTCCAGACACGATTTGATCATAAACCTCTCAAGCAGAAAATTGGCAATCACTGTAGAAACAATTCCTCAGGAAGGTACTCAACTTTCAAATAACCCTGAAACAAAGCAGCCCAATGACATTTGTTGCCTGAAGAAGAAACCTCACAGGTCTGTGTCTGTCAGGGTCCTCAGGAAAAAAAAGAGTCTTGCATAAAACATGGAAAACTGTATCACTAGATGACGAGGGCATTCTGCAATGCATGAGGGGTAAGAAATATGGGTTGCTTCTCTTCTGGATAGTAAAGAGACAACAACTGGTCCCACAGCCTTTGGGGAATGGCAGAACTTTGAATGGTACAGTTTATGTCAAGACCATAAAACAAGACACCAGGCCCCATTAACTGCTCAGTGACTGGAACTAGACCCTTAACCTTTTGGATAATTCAATAAAATCAGTTCAAGTATTGAATTATTCAGAACATAGTGAGGAGATAGTAATTAATGATTTAGGTTTCTTTCACTTTTGCTTAATATTTAAAACATTTAATGGATGCTATATGTTCTTAACACCTTTATACTTCAACATAACATGTTACATAGCGCTGTACTTTTAGTTTGGGCATTTGCTAAAGGTAGAGAAGTTAAAATTTTGGACCACAGCCCTTAGCCCTCTTAGGAAGTAGTAGAGCTTTTAAGAGATGGGGCTTGGTAGAAGGAAGTTTTATTATTGGATACACTGCCACGAAGAAGGTACTTGATTCTGGAGTCTTCTTTATCTTTCTTTTCTTCTTTGCTTCTCCGCAATGAGATGACGGTCTTTTGTGGTGGCTAATACAGATCAGGAACTTAAAGAGATTTACAATTCCCTAAAAGATAAACCTCTTGGTGCGTTTGTGAGACCATTTCTAGAGAGATTTAGCTGCTATGTGAATACTGACCTTGAATGTTGGTATCATGGTACTATGGGTTGAGATCATGGATCGAATAAAATGAAAGTAATTGGAGCAACCATGTTCATTTCTATCTACATCCTAACTACTGACAGTGTAACTAGTTATTCTATGTTTCTACTGTTACATCTTTCTCACCACAAAGGTTTAGACTCATAAAACCCAACATGTACAACACTGAATCCTGTAGCTTTATATCAAACATCTGGGGTTCCAGATATAATCATTTCTGTTGTAATATTTTAATCTAATAGCTCCAACATGCGAAATCTGCCTCTTACAGCAATTTGAACTTCCCCTCTAGTTGGATAAATTCTAGAACCACAGCTTCCCTTTTGCAGATGTTCCAAGGTCTTGGCATCTCAAAAATAGTGGCATCTCCATTCATTGCAGTTGGGGTTGTTTGCTTCCTGTGCCCATGCGAAAACTTCTCAGCAGTCTTCAAATGGAATCCAACCCTGCCACATACTGTCTAGCCTCAACAACACTCTGAATTCTCAATGTAACCCTTCATTAGATCCTCTTTCTAGCATCCTTCATAAGTATCATGAGGGTGGCAATGCTTAGTTCTACTTCTTAAGTTATACTAGTATACTAGTATATTCATATATTATTATCTCAGGTTATAACCTTGAACCATGACCCAAAATAAAACATTCCTTAAGTTGTTCCTTGTCAAGTATTTTGTTATTGCAATAAGAAATTATTACCAAACATTGGTACTAAGATATTGGGTCATGGGTTTCATAAATATGGTCATATGTTTCATAGGACTTTGGAACTGAATTTTTAAAAGAATGCAAATGAATTTAGTGCTGCAGCCTAGAAAAGACCTTAGATCACAACAGAGTTTAACAGACCATTCTAGTAGAAGTATGTATGACCAAAATGTCAACAGAAATGTGAACAATGGGGAAAAGTGATATTTCAAGACAACATCATCCAGGCTATGGTAGAATTGCTCTTCACTGCTCTTAGCCCTTCAGTAATAAGGCAGAGAAAGATAGGAAAAATACAGAGCTTGTCAAGGGGAAAAGCATGAGTGAGTTTAAAACTTCAGAGAAACTGCCTAGTTGAGCCTCAGTGGGAGAAAATGTCCCTAGACCATCTGGGACTTGATGCCCCAGGATGGGATGGTACCCAAAGAGGACCCTCCTCTCTGAGGAGAAGGGGAGGGAGTCATGGGAATAAGGTATTTGGAAGGATGGGACTGAGAAAAGCAGAAGGAAGGGGGATGTGATCAGGATGTAAAGGGTTTTAAACAAAAAAAGACTTCAGAGAAGATAGGCAATGAGAAGATAGCTATAAATAGTTAAAGGATCTGTGACATTTAGAGAAGTCCCTACCCTACACTCGACCAATAGAGAAGATGCCCTTTGGGCAAAAGTCCACCCATTGAATGTTCCAAATTGTGAATGAAAAGTCATTTCAAAATTGAACCTACTCTGAATCATCAACGTATCCAAAATGGCCACTAAGGGAA
This sequence comes from Montemys delectorum, assembly GCA_019843815.1. Classification (NCBI taxonomy): domain Eukaryota; kingdom Metazoa; phylum Chordata; class Mammalia; order Rodentia; family Muridae; genus Montemys; species Montemys delectorum. The sequence continues at coordinate 13,455 of JADRCD010111611.1, forward strand.
GGGTTTTCCAGGGTCATACTTGAAGAGACACAAAGGCTGCTGGAACAGTAGTCTAAATGGTGCACACTAAATCTTGGCCTGGCAAGAGATTTAGAAGTATTATCTACATGCCATTGGATGTTTCTGTCTATAAGATGCAATAATTAAGGAGCCATGGATGATTAGACTACGGATTCAGAAAGCCCCTGAAATCCATCAGTATGTGTGTAGGTGGGGTTTTGTAAGTACATACCTGCAAAGGCCACTGCAAGATATGAAACACTATGTGTTTTAAAGGTACTTAGTTACATGTAGAAATGTAGAGATGGTACAAAGGATCACAGGTAACTACACAAATACAAAAATATTTTTAAGACTCAAAACTATAATGTCTACATATAAACAAATGTTTCTGTCCACATTTATGGCTATCAGCCTTATGTAATACAGTACAGATGTGGTCTAGCATTGACCATGAGTATGATTTCCTTTCTCTGTGTCGGATTCTTGATTGTTTGGTTCATTCTTTCATGTAGTAAGTTTAAACTTAACTAAATCCCTCCCATTTTTAAAGATCTATAGAGTAAATGATACTGTAGTTGATTCCCAAAAACTATTGAAGATATATTTGGTATCTTCTGAGGAGAAAGTATCATGTGGAAGGGATTCTCAAAAAACAAAATGAAAAAAGGGGCTTTTACTAAAAATGCATAAGATGGAAGGAAACATTAGTAATTAAAATGACTTATCACCAATAACTTAAAAACTTTTATGTCTGTCTCATAATTTATTAAAAAAAAAAAACAGTGAGCAAATCTGTAGTCACTACATTTCACCCAAATTTAAAACAGATTTTTACTAATTTAAGAGAAGAAATATGTTTTATTGATGTTACTTCAAATACTTGATATAACATTTTATATTTCTCCAAATTAGGTTATTGAATCTAATTAGCAATGTACCCTGTCAATCCAAATGCATTCATAAAAGTTGAACAAAATAGTGTTAGGCTGAACGTGCTAACCATGAATATATCCACTTCAATAGCATTATAAGGTGCTAATAAATTTTCTAGGAAGCTGAGTGGGTTATAAAAGAACAGTTTGGTTGATAGATTAATCCAAATTTTGGAACATTAGATATGCAGTTTTTGTGATAAAATGCTACTATGCAACTCAGGAGCAGAAGTGGATGCCAATTTGAAATATGTTTCTTACTGAAAAAAATCCATTAAACAGCTGTTCAATCACAAATAAATCCTTGTCATTTATATTATAATTTTATTGTGCTTTATTTTTGTTTATCTCAAACTAGTGGAAAAGCTGAATAGGAGACTTGGGGGTCTTCATTTAGTCTGTGAACGTTATCAATGGCTCAGTATAATTTGGTTTCATCAGTTAGATTCCTATAATTTCCAAAACAGAATTTTCTTTTTAGATTTCATTTTAATTTGTATTCAAGAGTACATCTGTGTACCACATGTATGCAAATGTTTATGGAGACCATAAAGAATGTCAGATCCTCTAGAACAGGCATTATAAGTAGATGTGACCTATACATGGGCCCTCAGGAAAAACAATAAGCTCTTTTAAGCATGGAGCTATTGCTCTAGCTCAAGTATTTGCATGTGTGTTTGTGTGTGTGTGAGTGTGTGAATTACTGATAATTTAATGAAGTTACTAAATTAATATTGGTGAAAGGTTGCTTATAGGAACAGGGATTACACAAAATGCAACTATAACAAATTAAGGCCCGCCTCATCCCAACATCAGTGATGACATGAAATCTGGCCACTTGCAGCCCACTGCACAACTTGCAGGCATCTTGAAGTGTCAACAAGTATCTCTTGCAGGCAGTTCAGTTGTTCTAAGCCTTTTCCAGGCAGCTAGTTTGAAATCTATCTTAGTCTGCTTTAGATACTTCCCTAGACTTCTGAGTTGTTTACTACAAGAGTCTTTTTGGGGGGTGGGGTTCTCTTTTTTATTTATTAGATGATTTCTTTATTTATAATATCTCCTTTCCCAGGTTCCCCTCCAAAAACAAAAAACAAAAACAAAAAAACAAAAACAAGCAAAAAACTAAAAACAAAAACAGATGCCTGTTCCCTCCCTTCCTCCCCCTGCTCACTACCCACCCCTTCCTGCTTACTGGCCCTGGCATTCCCCTACACTGGGACATAGGGCCTCTCTTCCCATTGATGACAAACTTGACCATCCTCTGCTATACATATGCTTGGAGCCTTTAGTCCCACCATGTGTACTCTTGGTTGGAGTTTTAGTCCCTGGGAGCTCTGAGGGTACTAGTTAGTTCATATTGTTGTTCATCCTAAGGGGCTGCAAACCCTTCAGCTCCTTGGGTCCTTTCTCTAGCTCCCTCATTGAGGACCCTGTACTCAGGCCAATGGATGGCTGTGAGACTCTACTTCTATATTAATTGGGTATTGTCAGAGCCTCTCAGGAGACAGCTATATCAGACTCCTGTCATCCAGAACTTGCTGGCATCCACAATAGTGTCTGGATTTGATGACTGAATATGGGAAGGATTCCCAGATGGAGCAGTCTCTGGATTGTCCTTCCTTCAGTCTCTGCTCCATAGTTGGTCTCTGCAACTCCTTCCATGGGTATTTTATTCCCCTTTTTAAGAAGGAACAAAGTATCTACACTTTGGTCTTCCTTTTTCTTGAGTTTCTTATGGTTTGTGGTTTGTACTTTGTGTATTCCAATCTTCTGGGCTAATATCCACTTATCAGAGAATGCATTCAGGTGACAACAGATGCTGGCGAGGTTGTAGAGAAAGAGGAACACTCCTTCATTGTTGGTGGGATTGCAAGCTGGTACAACCACTCTGGAAATCAGTTTGGTGGTTCCTCTGGAAATTGGACATAGTACTACCAGAGGACCAGCTATACCACTCCTGGGCATATACCCAGAAGATGTTCCAACATATAATAAGGACACATGCTCCACTATGTTCATAGAAGCCTTATTTATAATAGCCAGAAACTGGAAAGAACCCAGATGTCCCTCAACAGAGGAAAGGATACAGACAATGTGGTACATCTACACAATGGAGTACTACTCAGCTATTAAAAACAATGAATTTATGAAAGTCTTGGGGAAATTGATGGACCTGGAAAATATCATCCTGAGTAAGGCAACCCAATCACAAAAGAACAGTGCAAAAGTCTTAAAGGGCCTACTCTCAGAATTTCTTGAATTTTTCCAACCCAGTCTTATAGAGTTTCCTAGGAAATTACTACACAACAAGCAATTAACTCAAGAACTATAAAAGGTTATTTGAGACCTGATTCTGAAGGTTCTCATGCACAATTGCAGCACTCCACTCTGCTGGACCTCTGCTAGAGGAAGCATATTGTGTTCGCACTCCACAAAGATATAAACCACTTACATCATGAAAGCGGAAGTAGAAAGACAGACAGAAAGACAGATGAGGCTACAACACTTCCTTTCTGAGCAAGTACTTAGTAAGGTAAAGACTTCCCAGCAGGCTCTCTAAAGGCCCATGTTATAAGCTCCACAGGGCCAAATCTTTACCACATAGACTTGCAAGGGATATTGCCTATCTTCAATCACCATGACATTGACTCATTCAGGTTCAAAAGATTTGTTTATAAGAAGTTTCTGTCTCCATGGTGCATTTACTGTCCTTTTTGAATGACAGAGTTAATACTGTGAAAATGCCAATCCTATCAAAGGTAATTTGCAGATGCAGTACTGCCACCATCAAAATTCCAATGCAATTCTGCAGAGAAATTAAAAAAAAAAATCTTCCTTCCTATGGACACACAATAGTTCCAGGATAGCCAAAACAAGAAGACAAATGTCATGTGCTTTATCTCAGGTGTAAATTAGCTTTAAATCTTCAGATACGTGTGTTAAATTTGAAATGCCCATATTGATCATGAAATTACTCAATAAAGAAGGAGAAAAATGTGTAAGGGAGGGTAGATAAAATGAAGTTGTATAAAGGCTTTAATGGTAGCAGGAGGAAGAAGATTAAACTGTGGAGGGGAAGTGGTGGTTAGAGTAGAAGAGAAACTATGGGAAGAGATAAATAACACTAACGATTTTTTGAAAATGACATATAGAAAACTACAAGTGTGGAAGTTTCCTAAAAATAACATATATCAGTATTACATATATATGTAACATGTATATATAACTATAACAAGACAACAATGGCTGTAGTAGACACCAGAGATTAGCAGATAAAAACATGATGTCATCAATGATTTACTTATTTAGTAGTTTTTGGTCAGTGAGGTATACTAGACCAGAAACATTCTAGGTTATTGCCTCTGTTCTTAGTTAGCCTCCAGTACTTGATAATAAGACCTTACTGCTAGTGACATGATATGCTTGAACTCTAACATGACTAAATTAATTTTTAATCATTCATCAACTTCATATCCACTAGATTGCTTTCAGAATGCTAGAAGGTACTCTCCAAGCAGCCACAAGAAAAATATAATCATCAAGCATACCTTACTGTGAACCATGTGAGCTACAATAATGAATGGCCTGGAATGGCATACCACTAGTGCGAAGTGGCATGAATATCATTGGAATAACCAACTGTGTTTTGGTTCCTGTTCCACAGGACTAAATCCATAACTTAAATCATTAGTAGGCCAACTTATGACTAGACAGGTCATATAACGAAGTAGAGAGGCTTACATTATTTTGTTCCTAGATGGACATAGTAATAAACTGACTCTCAAGATTTATCATTATACCCACAGATCGAGGAATCTCTTGCTGCTCAAGTGAGACACTTTCCATTTGCAGTAGATAGTGTTTAATACTGTGACTCAAAACTGGTCAAGGTGTCAAGAATACGAGATTATAGAATGTTAAGCCTTAAAGGAACCCTATATATTGCATCCTCTACCACTGCCTCAGGGATTTGGAAAAGGGGTCAGCAAGAGTATAGAAGCTTGAGATGGTAGATGACTACAGGAATCATTACTTTCTGAATACAGGAGAGCAGCTACACACTTAAACGTAAAGCATCTGAGACAGCATTTAAAAAAAAAAAAACAAAAAACTTACAAGCCTAAGCCAGGCCAAATCCCATCATGAAAAAAAAAGAAGTTGCACTCAGGATCTGACTCTAAACCATGGAGTTATTGGTAGTTAGCTGCTGAGAGGAGACAGTGCAGGTTCTGCTAAGTTGACCACTTTCCAGTGGGAGACTACTCACCCAGAAACATCTGTGCAGAACAAATTAGATTTGGCAGATTTTTAAACATGAAAAAAAGAAACAACAAAAAATTTTGATTTGGGGTGCATAAAAAAAGTAGTACATGAATATCCGGGAAAACATGTGAAGGAAGATAAATATGACTAAAACATGTGTTATGAAACTATGAGAGAAATAATTTAAAAACAAAATAAAATGTAAAATTATTTGAATTAAAACGGTGTTTCATTTGACTTTGAATTTATTGGCTTTAATATTTTAGTTTTGTACAATATTTTCATTTGTTTCCATTTCTACTACTTTTATAGGTAAAGTTGTCAAAATAGCATTTGAAGTTCTTTTGTAATTTTGTTAATGTATTCCTCTTAAAGCTATGCATAGAATAAAAAAAACTATAAAACCATTATTTTTTCTGAGATTAGCATCATTCAAAAAGCCTAAATGACTTATTTAATTTTATTTTAGATAATATTTGGGTTAAGAATTTTCACTTCAAAAGATTCTAGTCAGATACTGATTTAATATCAGTTACTATCCCTGAAGTTCCCAGTGCCATTCATAATTTAAAATTTTGAACTGTGGAGAAATGAGAAATTGATTTTTGCTTATGTCCTTCAAACATATGAATTGTACTAGGCTTATTTGTGGTGACCTTATCATCAATACCTACATCTAGTGTTGTGTGATTGCATATTAATTGGAATGCCAAGTCACATTTATTAATTCTGCATAAAAAATACCCATTGAATATTTTAAAATAAAAGAACCACTGTTAGGATGGGCACAAGAATATGAATAGTGTATAATTTTTTAACAGATACTGATCACAATATTAAATTTTTATACCTTGAAATTATACTATGGTTTTTCTATAGACCTACCATCATGTTTTGAAGTATAATAACTAGAAAGGTATTTCAGTAGCTAACAAACCAGAAAGATTATGAAAATGCTCTTATTTCTTACAGATGGTTTTGGGTAACACACTTAAATTTTACTTGGGCTTATTAATTATTGTCCAGGACTGAAAAGACACATGATAATTTTCAAAGCCTAGTTCATTTATAGAAATTAACTTTGCATTCACTCTATTACTGTTTCTTAAAAATAAATTAAAAATAGCTAGATTATCTTCAAAGTACATAAACTTAAATATACAGCTATTAATAAAAGCTTTTTATTAACTTAGTAATTTATTACACTTAGAGGTTTCATAGAATTCACATTCACTGATGAATTCAACTGAAACAACTTGTATGTGGAAAATGATTGCACATCCTGTTAGCTCAGAGGTTAAGTACAGAAACTGCTCTTGCAGAAGACCCGAGTTGGTTTCCCAACACCCACTTTGGGTAGCTAACAGCTGCCTGTAACTCCAGCTTCAATGAACCAAAGTCCCTTTTCTGGCTTTGACAGGCACTTAAATCTACATATAATAATCATAGTATTAACATGTGCTTGCACACATAACACACACACATATTCACACACACATATATAAGATATAACGATAATGACTTAAAGAATAAAAGCAAAAGTATTTATACTACATTCAAAGTCAATTTTCTATCACAATGACCATTTTTTAACAAAGAGCAATAAAATATGATTTTTATTCAATATTGGCATGCTATGACAAATGTGTGACATAGAAATAAAGTTTATTGAATAAATATTTCTTGTTTCTAATTTATGTGACTACAATATAGGGCCGAGCAGTTGTCCTGTTGGTAACTTAGCTCGCTGTACTTTATGTTTTCCAGTGAAGTAAAATGTTGACTTCCGAGGTCTTCTAGAGTTTTCTTACAATAGGTCACATTTGACAATGATATTATTGTGTAGCTCATTTTCTTAACAGAATGCATTAGTATCTTCAAAGTATATAAACTTAATATATAGCTCTTAATAAAAGCTTTTTATTAAGTTAATAATTTATTACATTTAGAGGTTTCGTAAAATTGACATTCACTAATGAATTCAACTGAAGCTCCTTGTCTACGGGAAATGATTACACATCCTGTCAGCTCATTTCTCACTTTAAATGCAGGCCTTATGTAATAGCACATTTGCTCAATTTTCTTGCTACAGTTACTTAGACATTGAGCTTTCTTGTCTACAGACACAACTTTTGCTTTAAGTGGTCAGCATATATGCATGCATTTTAAATTTCCTCCATCATTTCTGCCTCTATAGAGCTCTTAATTAATGTTCAAAAGCCACATTTAATTAAAGGATGCTAGAGGAGTCTGTGTTGGACCTGAGTGATTTGGGAGTAAGATTGTTTTCATGTGCATTCCAGATTTTTAATTAAGCAAAATAACTGTGGATGGAGAAATGATTTAGTGTCTTTAACCAAACACCCACGTTTTAAAACAAACTTGTAATTTGCATATTCTAGGTGATTTGCATGTGCAAAGCTGGTGTTTTCCTTTCCCTCTTGATTTATTTTAATTCAGGCAAGCAAGCAGGCAGTTAGCACAATGGCAGACATGCCAAAGCCCAAAAGAGAGTAGCTGAAGTCTGTGAGTCTCCTTGAACTTTTGCAATGATTTGCCAAAGATTGTGGATCAAAGAAAAAGCTCATGTCAATAATATGAAAGTAAATGAAGGGACATGGAGCCAAAATTATTAGTTTATTAAAATATAAAGTAATATATCCCATTGAAGCTATGTGATTTTAACTCCGTTTGTAGTCAGATTTGATTATACATCTATTGTTGAAAACTTCTTGTACTGATTTATCTTGTTTTTACTTACTGTAGCCCTACAGAGAAACAACAGCTAAGTAATGAAATCATACTTTAAAACATAATCAAATGAAGTATGTACATACTTAATTGTGTATTAAATATTCACTATATTATCAGTACAGGACAAAAGTAAATCCTCAAGAAGGAAATTTTAAATAATTGCATTATGTTCATAAAAGAAATTCCTAGGTAATGCTATAGCTTCAAATTTTTCTTTTGAGTCTTTGGTAGGTGTTTAATGGGTTCTGTGGCTTTACAAAGTAGTTCATACATAATTTTAAAATATGTACAGTCATAATACAATTAGCAAAAAATATTTTCTGAATTATTTTTTTTACATGGATAAAATCTGACATTCAAATGAAAACATTGAAATGGCTCTTTTCTCTTCATCAACTGCATCCTTCAACTAGAATATCTACCTTCTTACCTCTACTTGTGCTGACTACACTAAAGCTAACGCCATCAATATTGATTGTGAGCCACCAGGTGGATTCTGGAAACTAATCCAATGCCAATGGAAGAGAACCAAGTGGTCTCATCCACTGAACTATCCATTCCTGATTAAAAAAAAAAAAGATAGCAATAAAAATAGAAAAACAAAATCTGTACCACTCATTTTTCGGCTGTACAACTGTACAACTCACATGCCTGAGCCTTGTTAACGATGTCCCCGAAATCTATTTCTTGAAGCTGCTCCTATCCACCTCCAGCAACGGAAGTGATACATGGGGCAAAGGGAAGATGGCCGAATTCCTCTTTAACCTTACTCCCCATCACACACATTAATTCTTCATTTAGTTACAGATAGCACTCTAATGAGCAAAGACACCCTACATGAGGATTGTTTTGCTTTTGAGAGCCTTCTAAGGAGCTCTCTTCCCACCACACTAGCCTCGCCTTGCTTGGCAACTCACCTGCACGTGGTCTTCCAGAGTCTCTTCGGCACTTCTCTGTGTGAGCAGCTTCTTGAGATTTCTACATGGCTCTTTTCATTCCTTACATTACATCTCTGCTCAGATCTCAGCTCCACAGTGAACCATCTGTCAGTATCTCACTTCTATTCTGTTTAATCTCCCTGTTTTCTCGGCATTAACTTTTCCATATGAAAATTTAATGGAGATTTTTTTTTTCTCCATTTTTTGCTCAGTGATACAGATCCTGTTCATGGAGCTTTCCTAGACATGAAGTACTCAGTAATATATCATGAAAAGAATAAATGTTTTGTATTTTAAATAGAATTAAAGGAATCTTTAAAGAAAGTAATTCTGGGAACAGAGATTTGTATAACCATTTTTCTTCTTTATTAACTTATAATAATTAGTGATATAAATTATAAATATACTTGCAGCTTTTGTTATGTAAACTTGGAAGCAATGTAGATGTTATAGAAATAAAGAAAGGTAAGTAGATACTACAATATAACAAAACATAAATGTAAGTGAATTGAATTTTTTGGAAGCATGTTTCAAAATATTGCATCCTTAATGCTTTACAGAAGGAAATGCAGTGGCATTTCATGTGATTAGTAAGACAATTTTAAGTTCAATCTGATATATTATGTTAAAAAAATTGCTATTGTTCAACTATCATCTGCATATTGGTATTTTGTCATTTCTTTATAAAAATACATAACCAAACACTACTGTAAGCATATATGGTTTAATTTTGATTATTTGGAAAGTATTTAGAGAGTGGGTATAGAATATAGACTATATGGTAGACTGAGAAAAAGAATAATCATGATTTTAAGAAAGTTATAATATGCTAAGATATTAAATGGAACTCTAAAACTAAATTTAAATTTACTATTATGCAGGAGGTGCCTGTATATGTGCTACACCTTTCTCGGCAGCAAACTCACTCCTGAGTTGTCTTTTCTGATTTTTCTCTTGCTATGACAAAGTTTCATCTGTTTCTCACAGAACTTGAATTCTCATTAAGAACAGCAATGATCTTATATGAAATAATTTCTTACTTATTATATTTTTTAAAAAATCAGACCAAAACAAAAGCAAATATATAATAGTATGTATGCAATATTTCATGCAAAAAGGGAAATAAGGTTGAATATTTATGTATCATCTGCATCAAGATGCTAAACGTTTTTTCAGAAAATAATGAAAGTGATCTGAGACATGGGAAAATAATAAAAGTTTATGAGAGCAGAAGATGAGAGGAACATATCACTTCATTTCTTTGATATCATTCACTTTCATAAACACACATATATTACATGTATTCACATGTACATATACATGTGTATAAGACAAATAGTTTGGAGGCCACAAGGTGACTTTGGTGTTATTTGGTTGTTATCCAACTTGGCTTTATTCAGAGTGTGTGTGTGTGTGTGTGTGTGTGTGTGTGTGTATGTTTGTTTGTGCATAGGGGTTTGATCTAGTGCTGCTATGTATTCAAATGTTAAATACTGGCCCCAAAATCTGGTTGCCCCAAACAAGGACATCTTCAAAGGCCATGTGATGCTAGATAGCCCTGCTCCCCAAGATAATTAGCCAATAAAAGGCTAAAGCCTGCAATTGGGCAATAGATAGATGTAGGTGAGTTTTTAGTTGCACTGCTGGGTGTCACGGGTAGAAATGGGGAAGGAGAAAGGAAACCAAGGAAAGGAAGGGGCTGCCATGAGAGAAGATGGACCTTGAATATGTGTCCAGGAGAAGTATGCAACTAATAAAGGACATATGGCTGGCATGAGATTTAGAATAGCTTCAAAACTTGCCCAATCTAGGCTTAAACCTTGTAAATAAAATACCTGGGTTATTTGTCTTTTATATAGGCTAGAGAAAAGTATAATTCCTTGTGTGTGTTTATCTGCCTGCCTGTCTGTCTGTCTGTCTGTCTGTCTGTCTCTGTCTGAAGTGACATGTGTATGAGAATCCAGGTATCCATAGTGCAGTTGAGAGGTTAGAGCACAACTTTCCAGAGTCCATTCTCTCCTAACACACATACATACACACACAAACACACAAACACACACACATACACACATAAACACACACACACAAATACACACACACA